>LPNX011225157.1:56868-72029 GCA_001517045.1 Pseudotsuga menziesii
TTGGACGATTTCCTAACTAACTTCTAACTGATTCTACAAAATAATGACCAATACCCATAAAATATGGTCCAAAGTACAAAAAGGTGACACAAAATATACAAAATATTCTATTCTCTGCTTGCGCGCCAACCTTCCTCTTGCGCAGTGCCTTTTGAGCTTGAACAACTAGTGTGTCCAAAACCCCTGCCAACATGAGTACATTGGATAACTCTCCTTGAAGAGGCCCATATTTCTATCCAATCAGAAGTTTGAAATTCCAAGTTTTTAAAATTAGGTTTTCTCTGACAAGCCCTAGATCAGCCATCTCTAGAACTAGGACGGACACCTCAAATTAGTAACATCTAAATTTTTTCTATTTACATTTCAGGTTCTCATTTAAAAATGACTAATCTCACTATTTTGATGACAAGCTTGGTGAAGCTGACAACTTCCAAGTATGGAATTATAGGACCTCCTTGATCCTTGAAGAAATTGACTTGGCTCAGTATTCAGTAAGGAAGTTCTAAGAGCTAGAGGGAGATGAGCCTAAGGCTGGAGCCAAGAGAATCTGTTGGAGCAGGGCCCGTAGCTACAGGAAAAGTTGCTATATCGGGACAAGAAAGTCAAAAGAAATAGTAAAGGAAGTAGCTGAGAAGAGAGAGCTCAACCATTGCACTTAGGGTAGCGGTGAATATAGGAGGGCTTAGCTACCCTAATAAAGGAAAAGGAGCAACGGTTCAAGGTATTGAAGACAAAGGACAGAAGGGGAGCGATCGAGGAAGCGGCACCCATACCCACGATCAGCGCCAGGAAGCATGGAATACTGCAGAGAGCTGCAGTATGACCAGTAAGTGGCAGTTCAAAGTATACCCTTTAGTTTTCTAATCACTGTGCAAATTCTATTAAAGATCATCTCATCTTTCATGTTTCATCCTTGAATACACCAAAAGGAAGTGTTCGATGCTATGGCGAAGAAATCAAAGAAGAATAAGATATTGTTATAACCAACTTGAATGGATTCCCAAGATCATGGGATTCATTCATTCAATGAATGTGTGCTAGAAGGAATTTGATTACCTTTAGTAGACTCTGGGAAGAGTGCACATAAGAATAAGCTTGGCTCATAATAAGAGAAGAGAATATGGGAGAAATTTAAGATCAAGCTCTCGTGATTCAAACAAGATCCCTCAAGGATGAGGAATATGAAGGAATCAATTCTTGAAGAACCTATTATCCATATTAGCTTTTGTATTATGCATGAATGAAGAAGATGATGAAGCTGAAGGCTGAAGAAGGATTATAACCACAAATAAAGATAAGTATTCAATTGTCATTTCATGATATTGTTTGGTTATGCATTTGTTTATATTCAGTTGATGTGTTATGCGTGTTTGAGGATTTGCACATGATGGGTAAGAATTCAATGATGTTGTACAACATTCCATTACTACTTATCTATATTAAATCCTCTTTGATGGAATATTAGGAGTAGTACACACTCTTAATAACAGTAGGGTAGAATGCTTCTAGAAGTTACTGTATGTATACATGATATGGATGAATGTGGTAGCATTAGCTAAAATAGTCACATGGCCATGTGACATATATTTGTTACTATTAATATATTTTTGAACTTATGATATGTTTCTAATCATGCAACTAAAATTGACTTGTAGATCATTCCAAAGAACAAGTAATGATAGTTTAGAAGAGGAATGCGAAGCTTCCCTGTTCAGAGACACCATAGAAAAAGAAAGATCTTCAGAAGAATACAAAGAGAATGGTAGATCAACCTCGAGAGAGGAATACCACCTTGGGCATGAGAAATAATCCAATATGAAGAATAGTATGATGATACTTCAAAAGAAATAAAGATTCCTTAGACACACTCTAGTTATGTGACATTGTTGAACGACATCATTGATGCATAGCCTTCCATCTGAAGAAGTAGACAAGAATAAAGGGAAGAATACTATGATGAAAGAGTAATAGCTTAAGAAGAATGATGTCTAGGATGCGTTGTTGAGAACTGAAGGGTATTAAACTTGCACAGTGATCTATGGACTAAAAACAAGCCTCATCAAAGATTAATAACAAATAACTCATGAAAATGGTGTAATCGGGCTACAGAATGAGTAGCCGCTCTGTATATTCACACAAAGAATGAGTAATTACATTACAATATCATGCTACAAGCATGAATGACTATCAATTTGAATCCTCAAGAGTTCATTTGAATTGAATGAGTGAATCTAAATTAAGTGAATGTAAGCCATAGTCAACACTCAAGTTAACCACTGATCAAAACCCTAATTGACTCAACTGAGCCCTAACTGAAGTCAGAGTGCAATAAATGACTGATTCTTAACTAAAAGAGGTTAGACACATGTCACAGCAATCCAACCATCAAGTGCTAGCACATCAATGACTCCAATGAACCCTGATGAGGTTAACTAAAGTGTAATTGAACATCAGAAGTGGTTAGAGGCGCCTCTGTTGACTCCAGTTCATTAAATACTAAATTTAATATAGGAAGGCACCTTCACTACCTTGTTTAACTGATTGTAACCATCAGTTAGCAATATGGTGCATTAATGACACTCATATCACCACCGGAGTGCTCCAGTTAGCCTCCCTGAATGCAGGAGAAGGCTAAGTTAGCCTCCTTGACTGAAGGTAGGCATGGATGTGATCTAGTTGAGCTCCTTTGATGATAATTAAGTCAATAATACTTAGGATAGTGGTTTAACTAGGAAAAATTGACCAAAATGAGTGTGAAAAGTGGTAAATGTCTCCAACACCCCCCCTTAAGCTATACTTAGGAGGAGTTAGAAAACATAAATGCATAAAAATGCCAGGTCCCCAACAACTAAGGCCATAGGTCACCCTATACAATGCTGAAACTGAAAACAATGCTCAAAAACAAACTAAGTGAGGAAAAGAGGGAAAACATAGTGGGAACCACCCCCCCCCCCCTTCAAGATGAACACTGAAAGTAGTCTGAATCACCCTGATGAACTCACCTCCAATAGTGAATGGAGATAAGTGAACCTTTTTTCTGAAAATATATTGGTGAAGATGTCTGCATCTGCTCATCAGTCGGGTAGTATTGCAGAATGATGGTCATGTCATGCACTAGTTCCCTGATATAGTGCATGTGGATCTCTACATGCTTGGTCATGTTCCTGGTAATTGGATCTGTGGATATCTTAATAGCACTTTTATTGTCACAAAAGAGGATAGTGGACAAAGTATTACCAAGATCAAACTCTGAAAGAATGCCTTGCAACCAAACTGCTTGGATGCAAGCATTCACCGCTCCTCGATACTCGGCCTCTGCTGAAGATAATGCTATGGCAGCCTAATTTTTTCTAGACCAACAAATGGGGCCACCACCAAATGTGAATATACCTAGAAGTAGACTTCCAATTAATAGAATCACCTGCTTGTTAACACCCAAAAAGTGTTCACTATCTCATCTACCCCACTACATGGCTCATTTGTCTATTTTCCTACCATATTTCCCTTAAAAACCCTGAAAATCCCACTAAAAAGCCTCCAAAAGACCGAAAATGCCTCCAAAATTCCATAAAACCATCTAAAAAGCCTCCAAAAGGCCATAAAACCATCTAAAAAGCCTCCTAAAGGCCTAAAATGCCTCCTAAAGGCCAAAAAACCCCTTTTTTCCTCCAAAAATATCCAAAATTCCTCTGAAATAGCAAAAATCCCCAAAAGGGAAGAAAAAATATAAAATAATGAGGAAAAGGAGGGAAAAACCCTAAACATTTGCCCTAAACCACATGGTTTCCAAAAACCATGGGCAAGCACTCCACCACTAAAAAACTATAAATAAGTGATGGAAACCCCTCATTTCACATCCACAGTCACAAGCATCCTCACTCTGCCAAAATTACTCTTGAAACCCTAGCTCACCCTTTGAGCTACTTTCACCATTGAGAGTCCCTTTTGGCCCATTTCCACCACCTGAGAAAGAGAAGGAGCAGCTGGAGCTCAGAGAAACCTCACGGATCAGCGCAAAGAGCTTCACCAACCTCCACATCGGAGGTAATATCAATAAAAAACCATTCTTTATATTTTACTGTTTTGTTTCATGCACAAGTTTTAGATTAGTTTTTATTCCTGTTTAGCATTGTTATTTACTTTTTACTAAACTGCTACTAAGGAGTCAGTTATTCTTATTAGGTGCTCATTCGCACAAGCTAGGGGTAAAACTCTAGCCACAGTTTTGGCAACTCCACTGGTTTTTCTTTTGAATCTCTGTTTTCAGTTAGTTTTTTCCTTTCGGCTGTCCCTTTCAGCCACCGTAAACCGCATTTTTTCCCTCTGCAGCTGCATCTCGACCGCGTCTTTCAATCCTTTACCTACGACCCGACCGCGGCTATCAGACTGTCTCCAGCGTCCTACCAGCAGATTCAAGTCTGTTACCTGCGATCCGACCGCGGCTATTTAGCCTGTTTGCTGCAATTTGAACGCGCCTATCGGCCATTTTCCCGCGTCCCGAGCGCAAGTTTCAGCCCCTTAGCTGTGACCCGACCGCGCTTGTCGTCTTTTTTCCCATGTCCCGAGTGCGAGCTTCAGCCCCTTAGCTGCGACCCAACCGCTCCTGTCGTCTTTTTTCCCACATCTCGAGCGCGAGCTTCAGCCCCTTAGCTACGACCCGACCGTGCCTGTCATCTTTTTTTCCACATCCCGAGTGCGAGTTTCAGCCCCTTAGCTGCACCCCGACCGCGTCTGTTTCCATCAAACCCGCGGTCCGACCGCCCGATTTCGCCACAGACCCGCGGTCCTGTTTTTGCAAACTAGCCCCTTTGCTACAATATTTTCTGCATCTGCACAGCCATCTGTTCCACCTGCAGCCCTACTTCCTTACAGCCTTTCCTGCAACCCCATTTTACAGCATTTGTTTAAGATTTCAGCAGTTTATTTCAGAAAATTTTGCAGGTTAAAGTTGTGCATTCAGTATTGTTGTTAGTTAGAAGGTTGCCCCTTTGTGTGGCCCTTCTATTTCGGGTTCATCACCTCATGAGCACACACTCTGTCACCTAATTCAAGTGAGACTTAAAATACTACTTAATTCAACCAACATTCTAACCCCACTTGGGGAACACAAAAGAATTTTTGTAGTTAGGTAGAATCGGGGGGATAGGCTTCCAATAACACCCCTCGGTTATTTACACTTGAGACATAGCTGTTGTCCAATTAGGGAACCAAAATCCCCTAGTATTTTTTGGCACGGTCACAACCAGTTTACCAGAGGGCCTCTCCCTTAGGAGGATTGAAGTCGTGAGATTGGTTCCGGAAGCCTGAGTGGAATACCGCACTCCATTCAGTAACTGAAGGGCTACCTTTCGCAGTTCTCGGGATATCCCTGTATAGGGGTATTGCGGTAAAAGGACCAAGCGGCAGATTCACCTTTCTGGACGTGTCATGAACGGGGTATCTTAGTTTCCATTCTTCTAGTATTTGATTACCCGGTGTCCCCCCCGGTAGGGGGATATCATAGCCACTTGACTTTCCTATTCATATTGTCTGACTTGGATTTCATCACCTTGCAGAGGATATATCTAGTTGAGTCAGAATAATTTTAGTTAGGTGTTTGCATGCTCCCTTACCTCCTTTTGGTCTAGTGAGTCCACCGTTTTTTACTTTTAGGAAACCTGCTCCTTGTTGGTATTCTGACCATTTCTGTTGACACTCCACCTATTGTAGCACAGCTGTTACATTGGGTGTTTTGAGTAGGTTGTTGGCCTGAGTGCCTTATTTTTCGAGCTCCCCTTCTGCACACTCGGTTGCATTCGGGTTTTCGAGCTATTTTTTACTCACCTCAACCCACAGAAATTTGACACCATCTGTCACCATTGAGTCTCTGAGACATTCTTGGTGCCTCAGGGGCGAGCCCCCACAGCACGGTTCACTTGAAACCACCCGTCATCGCCACAGATCATCCTCACTTGATACCACTTATCATAGATCTCGAGCCTTGTCACTTGACTCCACTCGTCAGCGGCATAGGACCCCATCACCGGATATTGACACCCCTTATTTTACCTCTGATTCTGAGCCAGAGTCTGAGAACCCCATTTACACTGCCCCCAATAGCCCCATGGCTGGCGTAACTTCCACTCCCATTTTGGTAGAGATCACTGGTGGCATATCCACCACTACACCAGCCCCTATACCCGTTACCACACCTATTTTGGGTATGCCCTCCACGGGGCCCTCTACCGTTCCCCTCATGGCACCTATTCTTGCAGCAGGAATACTTGTTCCCACTCCATCAGTGGCTCACACTACCCATGGCAGTGCGGGATCATCCCATACCACCTTAGTTCCCCCACTTGGGGGCAACCTCCCTACCACTACCCCTCCACTTGGGGGCATTGGCCTCAATTTGGTCCAACCCACTACTGTGTCCCATCCTTCCTTCAGTTTGCCGTTCATGGCTAGCCTCAACCTGCTTGACCTCGCCAGATTGACTAACGACCCTATCCGACACTACCCGGTGTGGCCTCACATGCCCACCAAGCTCCCCTATGACATCCCCAAGTTTGATGGCAAGGCCGGTGAGGACCCACAAAACCATATTATGTCCTTCCATCTATGGTGTTCCTCCAACTCCATAGTAGATGACTCTATCCGCCTCCGTCTCTTACAGCGCACCTTCACTGGCTCTGCAGCCAAGTGGTATATCGAGCAACCCCATGGAACACATAACACCTTTACTTCCCTTCCCTCCACCTTCCTGTAGTTCTTCCAGTTACCTGTCCGCTATGATGCGGGTGTTGAGATCCTACTATCATGCAGACAGAACACGGCTACCCACATCATGGACCACATTCATGAGTGGCGTCGACGCCGTAGCCTATGCAAGATTAAGTTAGATGATCGTATCTTCCTAGATTGGTTCCTCAAATCCCTCCTTCCTATCATTGCTAAGGATGTAGCATCCGAAAGACCCCAGTCTGAAGAAGAGGCTATCCTTAAGGCCCAGCAATTCGACCTCATTTACGCCCAGTCGGGCTATCTTTATACCATTATACCTGACGCCCCTCACGGCGAGTCTTCCCAGCACGATGTGCCGGGGGCATCCCACGCAGCCGATGGCATCATTTGTCGTGTCTCTTCACATGCTCAACCATTTTCCATAGCACATCATACCCCTGGCCTTGACCTCTCGCGGGCTACCTCACAGCCTGGAGCCACCAACTCATATCCCCCCATGACACATCCTCACCATACCCATGGACCCTCATGTCCACCTCAGTGTTTCGGTCATGCGACTCCTGTTTATGCCCCCCCAGTCGCACCTCATCCCTACTACCACCAGCAGGCTGCACCAGCTCTTGCACCTTCACAAGCCCAACCTGCTTATTACCCACCATAGGAAGCCCTTGCGGCAAACCCCCAACCCCCTCAAGTTGTTGCACCTATGCAACCACCACCTACATATCATCCACCGCAACCTGCTCCAGCACCTGCACAACCTTAGAATCCACCTGCTGCCCAAGGGCAATTCTACGCCCAACAAAACCCGCAGCAAAACCAGAACAACCAATGTAACCAGGGCCAACCAAACCGCGGCAGGAGCTGAAATCGTGGGAACAACCAACCTACAGACCAAGCTGGTCAACCCCCTAATCCCCCTGATAATAATAATGCGGCCCCTGCTAACCAAAACCCAAATCGCCCGCCCAAGCAGGCTAAAAATCCCAATCTGTGAACAAACCATCCTTGTTCTATTTGCGGGGTCTATGGCCACTACACACATTTTTTCCCAAACATGGAGCGAGTTCGGTAACTTTGGGCTGAGGAGGCCCGCCGCCAAGGGCAGGCGGCTCCTCAAGCACCACCCAACCCTCCACAACCTCAGCAGCCACCTTTGGTGCTGCAAAACCCCTTACCAACCCAAGGCGTCGTGAACACCCAACCATTGGCTCCCCCTCAAGCCAACGCCCCAACCCAACAACAAATCACTGCTCCTGATCAACCCATGCTTGACTCAGGTACCCACCACTTGTTGATGATGTCATTCGATGAGGTCAACCTCCAGACCCGCCGAAACCAATACGGCTCCACCCCTGAAGCCCCTCCCGCCGATAAACCCATTAATGCTCATCCCACTAATCAGGCGTTACGTATACCTCCACCTCCACTAGAGGGTGCTCCCAAAGCACCTCGTTTCCCACTTCGCCGTATTAACAACAACCCCAATGCGCGCGCTACATCAAACTACAACATTGTTGATGACTTAGCCCAATCTCCCGCAGCCATGTCTGCGTTAGAAGTTTTGAAAAACTGCCCTTCGCAGTGCAATACTTTACTCTCAGCCATTGGGGCTATCGATCCAAACGATTCGAATGTAATGGCATTTGATTTGGACCAATCCGAACCCCGCATGCCTTCCACTTTAGCATTTCAAGTTTCCGTTTCCATCCGGAATTTTGTCGTCCATTGATGCATTATTGATGAAGGTGCCTCTACATGTGTCATGCCCACCTCCATCTGGCAGAAAATGGGATCCCCCACCCTCCATCAGTCCTCCACTGCGTTGCATTCCTATGACGGTTGTTCGGCTCAACCACAAGGCCTCTTAACTAACGTCCCCGTCCAGCTGGCTGGAAAAACTGTCCTCATCAATATCGAGGTTATTAATGCACAGCTTGATTATAACCTTTTACTTGGCCGTAGCTACATGTATGCCATGCGGGTGGTTTCTTCTACCGTTTTTCATACCATGATGTTCCCTCATGAGGGACGCGTGGTCAACGTTGACCAACTCACTTACCATGATCCCAATGCCCCCGCGGCACCCGAAAATGTTCTCCCCATGATTGAACAACCTGTTTCGAGTGCCACCACTTCAGTTGTTTCCTCTACGGAACCCGGAGTTTACTTAGATGCACCCATGACCTCGACCTTCCAATCTATTCCACCCCCGTCACCCGCCACTGACGTGTCTGGCCTATGTACACTGTCCCATAATACGCGAACTCCTACTAATCAACCGCCCTTGTTGCCGAAACCCCCTTTGGTACCTAGCCACATTGGTGCTACCCCCATCCATACCATTCCTTTTCTTTTCCCTCCATCAGGAGTAGTTAGCGCCCCAGTCATGGCTACCCTCATCCTCCCTGGGTTAACCTTAGGATTACTCGTTTGGTATCTTTCGCCTCCCATTCCCCTGCCGACACCAGATGTCGTCCTGCAACAGGTGCAATCCATTGTCACTACTAGTCAACCCCCTCCCAGTGTCGCGACCCCGTCGTCCTCCATGAACCCCCCCCCCTCCGCTTACCAAACCTACTGGGGGCAGAGGCCCCCAACCTTACACTGCTCTCCCACCTCCCAAGACAGTCAAAAACCCCCCTGTGTTTCGTGCTCCTCCCAAATGCTCGCTGTACGATGAGTTGGGCCATGCAACTCACCAATGTCCTCAGTTATCGACACTACAGAGACACATGCAAACGCTTGACAATGACCCCAGTATAATGGTTGTCCACCTTGATTCAACCCCTAAGCCTCGCGACAAATCCTTGTGCACTAACCACTCCTGTGCCATATGCGGTATTTACGGGCATTACACAAACCATTGTCCTGATCTCCTCGATTACAGAGCAGCTCTCTTTGAGATGAACAATCTGGATCTTGAGATAGCACCACCCACCATTGAGGAGATCCACCCCCCGGTCTCTCCCCATTTTGAAGAGATTAATACCATTTATATGATCTCTTCCGCCACTACTCCCTCGTCAACTGATTTGACGACACAAACTTTCTGTACTGATGAGGAAATCCTCGAGGCTCTCACTGCCCCGGAGTATCCCTGGGATGACATGCACCATCGTTCCTACTTCCTCCAAGATGAATCCTCCTCTACCACTGCTACCCAATTTGCCATTGAATCCAAAGACTTCCTTCCCCCCAAGGTCGATTGGTTCAAGGATCCTATTCCTGCTCCTGATGCCTTCGAGGAGGGTAACATGGACAACATCTCACCTGTCATCCAAATTGATATCGTTGCCCTAGGAAGCACCCCTGAACTCATCACTTTAGGAGCCTCTTGCAATGAAGAAGAGATTTAGGAATACAAGAAACTCTTCAGAGAATTCCGTGATGTCTTTGCCTGGTCCTATACCGAAATGCCTGGCCTTGACCCTGCCATTATAGAGCACCACATTGACACATGGCCTGATGTACCCCCCGTCCATCAGAAACATCACCCCATTCATCCCTCAAAACTCCCCGCTGTCAAAGTAGAGATCGAGAAACTTCGCACGGTAGGATTCATTTATCCTATTGCCTATACCACCTGGGTTTCCAACCTTGTTCCCGTTAACAAAAAACAAGGCACCATTAGAGTATGCACTGACTTCCGAGATTTAAACCGTGCTTGTCCAAAAGACAATTTCCCCATGCCATTTATTGACCAGTTCATCGATGCGTGTGCAGGGCATGAAGTCCTTTCGTTCATGGACGGTTTTTCTGGATACAATCAGATCCAAATCCGAAAGGAGGACCAGTACAAAACTGCCTTTACCACCCCATGGGGCACCTTCGCCTATCGCCTCATGCCTTTTGGCCTAAAAAATGCTGGTGCCACATTCCAGCGGGCCATGACCTATTGCTTTCATGATTTGGTCCACATCCTACTCGTCTACCTTGATGACCTTACAGCTCATTCCCAGAAATGATCCGACCACCTTAACGACCTTCGGCAAGTTTTTCTGCGTTGTCGCAAATATCAAATCCGCTTGAACCCACACAAGTGTGTCTTTTGCGTTCCGGTAGGCCGATTGTTGGGTCTCATTGTTTCCCAGAAAGGAATTACTGTTGATCCTTTGAAATTCCAAGCTATTTTAGACCTTCCCTCTCCTCGCACGCTCCGGTAGCTCCAAAGTCTGCAAGGGCGTTCCAATTTCCTTCGACGCTTCGTTCCTGATTACGCCGCAACCGTTCACGGTTTCCTGTGCTTGCTCCGTACCCATGTACCCTTTGTCTGGGATGAGCAAGCAGAAGGTGCATTCGAAGCCCTTAAGAAATCTCTCACACAAGCCCCCTTGATCTCCCCCCCGGATTTCTCTCAGGACTTCATCCTTTACGTCTCGGCATCTGAGCATGCTGTGTCTAGCGTCTTGGTTCAAGAAGACACCTCACACCAAGAGCATGTCATTTACTACGTCAGCCATACCTTGTTTGGCCCACCCCTAAATTACCCATATGAGGAGAGACTAGCCCTAGTAGTGGTCTTTTCCGTCCAAAAATTGCGACACTACATTTTACTTAGTCATACCACAGTCGTCGCCGAATCTAACCCCATGGTATATCTCGTAAAGTGGTGCCTCCTGCAAGGTCGTGTGGCTAAATGGGTCATTATCCTCCAGGAATATGACCTCACATTTCGAACACCTAAAAGCACTAAAGCCCTTGCCCTTGCCCAGCTTATCACTGATCTTCCCTCTTTTCTCTCGGCCCCACCCATCTCCGATGAGTTACTCGACAACCACTTGTTCACTATCTCGTCTGATGACCCATGGTACAGTGATATCTTGTTATACCTATGCATGCAGAAATTCAAACCCGACATCACTCGTAATGAACGTCATCGTATCCATCACCAGGCCTCTCGCTACCTCCTCATCGGAGATGTCCTTTACCGGCGAGGGGTCGACACCATTCTTCGTCGCTACCTCACACTTGAGGAAGCTGAACACGTCCTTAATGATTGTCATAGCGGTGCCTGCGGTGGCCATTTCTCAGGGATGGCCACTGCCCAAAAGGTCATCCATGCCGGATACTTCTGGCCCACACTCTTCACTGACTGCATCTCTGCGTTCAAACATTGCCATAACTGCCAACTTTTTGCCCCCAAGGCCCGGACACCACCCGCTCCATTGCACCCAGTCGTCACCATTGGTCCCTTTTGCAAGTGGGCCATCGACTTCATGGAGTGTAGACCCCCATCTGTGAACGGCCATAAGTACATCATTGTTTTCATCGATTACCTCACCAAATGGGTGGAATCCATGCCCACCTTCAACTGTACCACTGACACTGCTGCCCATTTCTTTTTTAACCATGTTATCACTCGATTCGGGGTCCCTAAACAGTTGGTCTCAGAACATGGATCACACTTTGAATATTTCGTGTGGCGCGAGTTATCCACCCTCCTCAAGTTTGAACACCAATTTTCTTCTGCTTACTACCCTCAAGGGAACGGTCAAGTAGAAGCTGTTAACAAAATCCTCAAAACCATACTCCAACGCACTGTTGACTGGCATAAGTCCAATTGGCACCACATGTTATTCCCTGCCTTATGGGCTTACCGTACCTCCACCAAGACCGCCACTGGTTTTACCCCATTTCATTTAGTTCACGGTGTAGAGTCTGTCCTCCCCATCGAGTGTCAGATACCAGCCTTGCATATCGTCGTTGAGCTTCTCCCCGATACCTCCCCCCTTGAGCAACATTTGCTATCCCTTGAACAAGCAAATGAAGATCGTCATGCCACTCTCCAGAACATCGAAGCTTCCAAAAACCGCTCCAAATACGGTTATGACAAACATGTCCACCCTCGAACTTTCCACGAAGGGGACCTCATCCTCGCCTATGACCAAGCCCACGACAAAATCGGTAAAGGAAAGTTTGAATCCATGTGGCAAGGCCCTTACATTGTGCAAAATTTCCTTGGCAAGGGGGCATACATTTTAGCAGACTGTGAAGGCCACCCTTTACGCAACCCCCGTAATGGGTTGTATCTTAAGCGTTTTTACCCATAACTACAACCGCGACCTCATTGGTCCGCCTTGTACAGTTTGCTCTCTTTTTGTTTTTTACCTTCTTTACCATACTCTTACATTCGTCGCTTTTTGCATTGCTCACAGATGGACCATCTCCCACCTAGTCACACTGGCTTCGCTGACGGCGCAAGCCGCTGGTCTCCCAACCTGGCTTCTACAGCATGGGTCTTGTATTCCCATTCCAATGAACTGATTCACCTTGATGGAATATGTATAGGCACGACTACCATTAACCAGGCGGAGTATGATGCCGTGACTGGTCTCCTGACCGCTGCCCTCCAGATGGGCATATGTCACCTTCATGTGTTTCTGGACTCCCAGCTACTTGTCTCCCAGCTCAACAACTGCTACCAAGTGCGTGATCCTTGCCTCTTTAGAAAATTCCTGCATACAAAACAACTAAGCCGACAGTTTGAATCCATCACATTCACACATATCCCAAGATCTTACAATAGCGTAGCAGATCAAATGGCCAATAACATCCTAGAGTGGCATATCAATCACACCATGTAACACCTCCATCCTGCATAGCATCTCCTCAAAATATATAAAAACCGATAAAGATTGCATTACATCAACATTTGCATCAATGTACATAAACCATTAAACCACATTTGTATCTACAGGGGCATCCACGTGCCTAATCATACATACATCATGTTGCATCACATACAAGACACAAGGGGCATCCATGTTCCCAACATCCTCGACTACTTGCATCCACGTGCAATACAAACTCATCACACATCATAAAGCACATCCACGTGCGTACAACTAAAACAACGTCTCAAACATGTGCATCCATGTGCATATATATATACATCAAAAAATAATACATGTCATAGCACTATACATGTCCCGAGTACCCCTGTACTCCGCTATACAAAAAAAATGACTGTACATCCCTAAAGCCTCATCAAATACATGCCGGAGCTACCAAAACTCGAGGGGAGTCCCCTGCATTCCCTAATGAGAGTCATACCCTACATCACTGCCAGTATCTGTGGCCTCTGAGTCCTCCCCTCGGTCCTCCTCTGGCACATCCTCATCCCCTGCGGGCTCCTGTGCCCGTGCCCTATCTGCCAAGATTGCCACCCGAATCGCGATCGATCTGAAATCTCGAGGTGCCCTCATGCAATCCTCGATCACGTCCGGATCGATGTCCCACCACCCCTCGTCAGTCACTCCCACCAGCAAACGGTCTAGTAGCGCCCGCACAGACTCCAATGTCCCCTCTGCATCCCGGCGATGCACCTCCCCCCGCCCAGGCAGAGCTGGAACGACCACCATCCCCCTCCGCGCCACATGCCCTGGTGGCGGTCTCAAGCCCACATCTACAGATCAACTATTTGTCAGTAACCATATATCAATCAACTATCATATATATATAAAAACTGACAATGCAATCAAACCATACGTACCATCAGGTCCCCATGCCTGTCCTGGCTGCCGTGGCGCATATGGATCTCCAGTAAAGTCCATATCTCTATATGGATAATCCTCCAGTGTCAACGGTAGCTGGAGCCACTGCAGGTACAACTCCTGCGTAAAGTACCACCCAACGTCACCGCCACCACGGCGGCGCATCATCTCCCCCCATCGCACCATCCGGGGCTCCCTCAAGCCTCCTACCCTGACCGGCACCTGCGACCGCAGGGTGGGTACCCTCTCCATAAAGAATGCACATAAAAACGAACCATAACAGAACCCCTTGCCAGACTCCTTCGCTGCTGTCAGCTACCGCTGAACGCAGGTCAGGAACATCTGGCCCCAAGCATAATATACACTGGCCAGGACACGCTCCACCAGCTGCATCTGGCCCCCAGACACCTTCTCCGGTGACTGGGATCCCAAAACACGCACCACACAAGCTGCCATGGCCCGTACTGTGGGCTCCTGTAGGTCTCTCACCAAGAGCGCATTCCTATGCACTCGAGCATCTGCCACACAGAATCGCTCCAACATATCATCCATATCAACGTCCGCAGACACCCGCGGCTGTGTGTCTGCTACCCTCCCCAGGAAGGGAAACCCCATCAAGAAGTATACATCAGTCAGGGTGAGTTCCACCCTCTCACCCTGGACTCGGAAAGCCTGTATATATGGCTCCTAGAAACCAACCATTCGGTTTAGCAGTAATGCTGCTGACCACATCATCGGTATCTCAGCGAACTTCAGCAGTCCGAATAACACCAGCATCGACCGCACCCATCGGTCCTCTCGGACGATGACCATAATCTCGTTGGGTATCTCCCGCTCTCTCCATAGCACCTATAGCATCCTGTTAATCATAAAAAGGAACCTCATCAGACTCATGACAACCAAATAGCCCTTCCCCTTCCCTTAAAAAAAAAAAAAAAAAAA
>LPNX011225157.1:72145-195758 GCA_001517045.1 Pseudotsuga menziesii
GGGCCTAAACCCGCGGTCCCCCACCGCGACTGTCGAGCCTAAACCCGGGGTCCCCCACCACGACTGTCGGGCCTAAACCCGCTGTCCCTAACTGCATTTTGGACCCGCTAACCCGTGGTCCACCCCACGTGGACTGTACAAGTAATACCCTAGGACCCACTACCCCCCCCGAACCCAATGACAATGCAGGTATGAGCTCAACAGAATACCTGTATCTCCCAAATTTGAAATCGACCGGTCGGATCGTCCAGAATTGCCACCTCAGCTCTGGTCCACTCCGATCACAAGTCAAAGTCGAATAGTACAAATGACACATGTCATGCAGGGCCCACTTACTATTTATAGTTAGTTGACTTTTTCTTGTTTTGGCCGTTCCCAACCCATACGGAGTCCGTTTTCCGAACCGTTTCCACCATTGGAATCAGCACGATGAGACCGTCACAATAGTCACCTTGTTGCATTATTTTTTTTTGTGTCATTTTTTGCTCATTTTTTAGACACCACTAGTCGTATCGGTTTGCGCGCCACTTCGGTCGTTCTCTGTTTCTCCCATTGTTTATATCGTCGGATTCATTTTTTCCAAGCTCGTGATGATGCTTGAGATCATTTCTCACTCTCACTTGGTACAATGTCAACATTATGTCTCGATACCTTGTTGCCTCGATTTGCGTGCCACTTCGGCCGCCATCGAATTGTTCCACATTTTTTACATGAGCCATCCACTCCTATCATACTGCAAATATCTCGTTATTTTGCCACCATTCATTCCCCCCGCAAGGAGGCCCACCAGTGTTCCCCCCCCCCAGCTCCTGGTCATCATAAATGTTCCTTGATTGAACACTTCCTCCTTGCCAGTGAACCATTCCATTAATTCAGAGTCTTCTTATTTGCTTTCAGACTCCTTAAAATTGAAAGCAACCACAAGCATGCACTGTCCTAGGCTTGTAAAATCCACATGACAGTACCATTCCATTTCTTCAGAGTCTTCTTATTTGCTTTCAGACTCCTTAAAATTGAAAGCAACCTCGAGCATGAATTGTTCTGGGCTCGTAAAATCCACACGACAGTACCATACCATTCCATTTCTTCAGAGTCTTCTTATTGCTTTCAGACTCCTTAAAATTGAAAGCAACCATGAGCATGAACTATCCTGGGCTTGTAAAATCCACACGGCAGTACCATTCCATTCATCCAGAGTCTTCTTATTTGCTTTCAGACTCATTAAAATTGAAAGCAACCACGAGCATGAACTGTCCTAGGCTCGTAAAATCCGCACGACAGTACCATTCTATCACTTCAGAGTCTTCTTATTGCTTTCAGACTCCTTAAAATTGAAAGCAACCACGAGCATGAACTGTCCCGGGCTCGTATAAATCCACATGACAGTACCATTTTATACACTCTTCTTCTAGTCCCCTAACCCATGAAGAAGTTCCCCCGTGCCTCTTGGCGCCATGATCGATCCTCTCGGCAGCACCCCCAATTCGGTCGCCTTTGTTCAAAGTATTCTACAGTCTCCTGCCTGTTTTCCACAGCTTGAGTCTCCCTCAGCCTAGTCACCCTCCCAGATTTAATACAGCAATGATCTCCTTAACCACCAGTCAGTGCCATATGCTGCCCGATCATCCCCGCCATCATACTCTGAACAAAGGCAGTTTGAGTCACCCACTCTACTTGCCCAGTTATTTCCCCCCAGTTTATCACCCCTGCCATCAGTACTATCACATTTCGGTTTTCCACCTCGCGCTCCTGTCAAGGAAACATCATCGCCTTGATAGTTGCAGGTCTCCCTCTGTCGACGACAGCCCCTCTATTCCAAAGGATAGTCCCAGAGGTCCCTACGCCTTGGACCCATCACCATCTGTGGTGAGTGCCTACGGACCATTTTGAGAGGAATCCTCATTGCCTTCCTGAATGGTTGTTTCTCACATGCTCGACTTCAGCGCTTTTGTTCGCATCGTTGAGAATCGCGCAGGATTTATATCCCTTCCATTGTTTGTTGAAGACCCCGGATTTCCCCTGACTCTAGCACATTGGTGAGTCACCGTGGAACACCCAGTTATATGTTCCTGTGGATGTCCGGGCTGCGTTGGCGATTGTATTCGGAAGCCATTCAGTTCCATGCTTCCTTGAGTACCCAGTTCAGTTCCACTTTAGAGTACAATTGCGAGTGTGACCCTTGACACTCTGATTCAGCAGCTCCTCAGTTCCTTTGGTACCACATTCAGTAGCACTACTGTCATCCCAGTGCATCAGTTTTCCAGCTCATATATGGTCAGCCCAGCAGTATGTCCCAGATTTGTGTCCCTGCTGGACCCTTATGATATACACAGTGGTTGTTTATGTATCCTATAGGTCCCCATTTTCGGGCCTCACAGTTATTTTTATATATCTTGATACGAGCATGGGTATGCCCTCCTCGTCCATATATTGAGATTCTTCCTCATTCAGTATTTGAGGCCATGTATATGTCAGGTCCCCATAGTTTGGACCCCATTGTTATTTTTATGTTATATCCTGATACGAGCATGGGAATGCCCACCTCGTCCATATGATCAGATGATTCCTCATCCATTATTGAGGTTATGTACTTTTAGTTCTTGCAGTTGGTTCGGGATCGTTGTTCTGGGCTTCAGTTTGTTTCTTCTCTTCTCCACACCCCAAGAAAACCATATATGACTTATGATGTCCATCGGCCATACGATGAGCTCCTGCCCTCGCACATCAGGGGGCAATCTGTTAACACCCAAAAAGTGTTCACTACCTCATCTACCCCACTACATGGCTCATTTGTCCATTTTCCTACCATATTTCCCTTAAAAACCCTGAAAATCCCACTAAAAAGCCTCCAAAAGGCCTAAAATGCCTCCAAAAGGCCATAAAACCATCTAAAAAGCCTCCAAAAGGCCTAAAAATGACTCCAAAAGGCATTTTCCTCCAAAAATATCCAAAATTCCTCTAAAAATAGTAAAAATCCCCTAAAGGGGAAGAAAAAATATAAAATAATGAGGAAAAGGAGGAAAAAACCCTAAACAGCTGCCCTAAACCATATGGTTTCCAAAACCATGGTCCAGCACTCCACCACTAAAAAACTATAAATAGGTGATGGAGACCCCTCATTTCACATCCACAGTCATAAGCATCCTTACTCTACCAAAATTGCTCTTGAAATCCTTGCTCACCCCTTGAGCTACTTTCACCATTAAGAGCCCCCTTTTGGCCCATTTCCACCACTGGAAGAAGAGAAGGAGCAGCTGGAGCTTGAAGCAACCTCACGGATCAATGCAAAGAGCTTCCCCAACCTCCACATCAGAGGTAATATTAATAAAAAACCATTCTTCATATTTTACTGTTTTGTTTCATGCACGAGTTTTAGATTAGTCTTTATTCCTGTTTAGCATTTTTATTTCCATTTTATTGAACTGCTACTAAGGAGTCCATTCTCCTTAGTAGGTGCTCATTTGCACAAGCTAGGGGTAAAACCCTAGCCACAGTGTAACACTGGAAAAAACAATCACAAAGGAGGAGCAACACAGACTGTAATGTAAATGGCGCAGGAATCTCTGATAACCTACTCGCATTAAGATGTGTTATTCAAAAGATATATGTCTTCAAAAACATTCAACAACAGGAAGGGTTCCAACCCCCATCACATAAAATAAATGCACTTATATACATAAAATGATTTCATCTTCTAAGAAGATTTATAACTGAATAACCGGCTTAATCAAAGTCTTGTAACTATATTCCTAACTCCTAGGAATAAACTACTTGCTTTGATCCTAACAGATCAATAAGTTAAAATCAACTCTGTAACAAGGCCCGTCTAAATAGCTCCTCAGCGCGCAACACCTGTTTTTATGAATGAAGGATGTACTTTTTTTTTCCGAATCTTTCTATAGCTCTCCATTGCTTCGTGCTTGGAATATAATATTCAATCATTTCCTGAATGGATGCCTCCAGCTCCATGTAGGCTTCATAAGATGCTTTAGGCAACCCTCCCCTGATGATCAAGAATTTCTGTAATATCTCAAAATCTTCGGTCAGCTTATCCACAATGACTTTCCCTGACAGCCCCTTTTCCAATTCGTCAAATTTAGAATGATCCATACGGCTTTGTACCAACAAGCTGTGATAATGCTCTTGAGAAAACATTCGCCCCTCCTTGTCCCAAAAGGAAGGAAGGCCGTCTTCGAATAATTCTTTGAAATCCTGTTTGAAGTCATTAACCCATGAGATCATTTCATCAGCTTTGTCTTGTACTGTCTTTATTAGATGATGTTTATGAATAAACCTTTTTTCCCATAGTACCAATGCTATTCTGTCCTTGACTCCTATATCATGCAATTTTTGGTATGTTAATGAATTTAAGAAATTTAACACATTCTGAGCTATTCCAAGGGGTTTTCTCTCCATAGTTTCATTTACTAAATTCAGTATTTGATTATCCAAATTGATCAATATGCTTTGATCATCAATGAAGTTCACCTGAATTTAGTAATTTCTATGGATAATGTATCCCAAATTATGTGCTTTTCTCTCTGGAGAGGACCCTTTCCTATGTTTCTTTCTTTCAATTCATTAAATTTCTTCTGTAGCTGACGTGTATCTTGCAATATCTTATTCTTATTTTCAGTCACTTTGGCTAGCTCAGATTTGACTTTTTCATTTTCCTCTTTTAATTCTCTTATTTCTTCATCTTTCAGGATGACTTGGGACATGGGCACTAGTAAGTCATCTGCAGAAAAATCATTTAAGGGTTTTTCAATATTCACAATAGTTAAGTCCTCATCAGTGGGAGTTTGGCTCATTAGTTCCTCCATGATTTATTTTTCTTCATTCTGATCCCTTTTCAGTCGTGAGATTTGTGCTAGTAACTCGTTCCGTTCTGCTTGCCACTTATCCTTTTCTTCTTGTAATTTTACAGTCTTTCCTTTATATTCCATCATATCCTGATGACCTTGTCCTTTTCCTCCTGTAATGCTAATAATTCTGATGATTGGACATGTTCTGTACTCGGGATCTTCAATTTCTTCTTCAGTACTTGGAGGGCATTGTCTTTTTCTTCTAGAAGTATTCTGATTGCCTGGGTGTTACTCGTTTCATTTCCTGAGCTTATGATGTCTTCTTGCAGCTTTTTTAATTGAATGGCATTAGCCTTGTTTTCAACCTTCTCATGTTTTAACTGAACTTCCAACTTTTCTACCAAAACTTGTAACTTATTATCTCTTACCATAGCATGCAATAAATCTGAATAAATAATGTCTCCCATTTGTTTATGTAATTGTATTTTATCTGGTACACTAATCTTGTCTAGTCTCACCTCCATTTCTGACATCTTCTTATCACTTACCATGGCCAATTTAAAGGTATTTCTTTCTATGTCCCGGGTAGAGATCAAGGAAGTATTTGGATTATTTAAACTTCTCACCCGCGGGAGTAGATTCCTTGTTTCTTCTGGGGACTGCTTTTGTTTCTCCACATAAATAGTCATGAGGTCTTCTTTAGACTTGAAAACTGGGCTTGATTCTATATTATCTACACCTTTAAAAGAAAACTGACTCACCTGTATAGATTTTGTAGGAACCAAAGCAACTCTTTTTAAATCATCTGAAATAACTTCACTCAAAACTCTACCATATTGAAACAATTTGTCCTTTTTATGTGAATCATCCTCATCTATTTCGATACTTTCAACTTCGGAAGGACTTCTTTTAACCAAAATATTAGGACCATCTATCATTTGAGATACTGCAACCGGTCTACTGCTTGTATTTTCACCAGATCCTAGAATTTCCATAAAGTGAAATAAATTTTCCACTTCATTCAGACCTTCAACAACTTGGTGGTCAAATGGCTTATTTTTATTAGCTTGTTTCCTTAGGGAAATTATATGATAGGGATCATAATTTACCCTTTGCTCTCTTTGAAAATCCATGCTTTTCAACAATTTCTCTATGAATACCAGAGCACCTTTATTTTTAAAAATAAAAAGACCGACTTTAAGAGGGAACTTGATATTGGAATATTTCTTAAAAGCCCCAAAGTGTTCTTCTTCTGCATGCAATCTCTGTCTCATAAAATCCAATGCAAAAATCCTAGGAGTAAGAAAAGCAGGTAACCTATAAGGTTCTCTAGTAAAACCATATATTCTCAAAATGGTGAAGTCCTTATACTGGAACCAATCTCCGACCCTATCCTCAGGTGAGGATTGCATCATGCTTTTCATTTCCTCCAATACCCGGGGTAACACCTCATCAAAAAGCATCTTGTGTATTTCTGACATGATAGAATTTGCAAATTCAAACATGTTGATTTGCTTGGGAAAATCTGAAGAGAATATGGTACTTAAAAAATGCAATTCGGTGACATTCGAACATAGTAACATGTTCAGCAAATAAGTTTGAAGCCTAAAAAACCTAACTTTTGGAAACTCACTCAATTGGAGATGTATAGCTTCTGATAGATGCTCCTCCAAACTGAAGACATGAACTGACTGAGACTCAGAACTAATCAAACTCATTTTTAACAAGAAGCCTAAGATGACTTCATTTACATGACAGTCATCATTTAGACCCAAGACTTGACAGAATAAAGACACCACTAATTGAACTTCATCTTTGAAAATGTGAACATGATATGGTAGAAAGAGACCATCTAGTGATTGACCCTCTTTAAGAATACTTGACAAGAATTTACAACGGACCTCAGTTTCACAATTTTTATACACTTCAGCTAAAACGAACTTGTTTACAGACTCACGATTCTCGGGGTAATTGTCGGGAAAGTTTAGGTTTTCATGGATGTCCCTTGCATCAATTTTACACAATATCCTAGACGTAGAATGACTTACAATAACTCTCTCAGAAGGAGAATAGTTAACTGCACACCACTCGGAAAACTTGGGAAAATGCAGTGTCTATTGAACAGCGAAATGGTACAAAAGATATTTACAGGCATTTAGAATGTCATTACCCTATGAATTGAATTGCCATAATCTCTCTTTGCTGATTGATACACTCCCCATAGACAAGAAAGGATCACATACCCCTCTATCCCTATCAACTAGATATTCTTCTCTCTCGTCCAGAATACGGTTAAACCCTTGTAAATCTTTCCCTTTATCCATAATACAGACAACAATGGTAATTCAGCGGATGAATTTCAGGTACTCGGGACTTGCCAGTTACTGTGACCGCATGTATTCGTGGTTGACTATTAAAGGGTGGCGATCAAGCAGTCCCTTTCATTCGTCCAGTGCAAATAAAAAAAATAGTTCTTCAACAAGTCAACTTTACTTATATAGGACCCCACTATGGAGGCTCCCTTTAGCGTTTTCCGCCAAACTACTTTTTCCCACAAAATGCACCACAATCTACCATGTGTACCGTGGTTTCCATTCCGCTACCACCTTTTGTCTCCAACCACTGCGCAACCCCCCGCTCCGGATCCGTCAATGACCATCGATGTATTTTACCTTTATTTTCTATCCGTCGGATGAGGCTACACATACCCTATTCCACCGAGCTTCTCCATTTTATCGAACGTGTAAGTTGACAGAGTGAACTTCATGCTGAGCGTATATTTGTCAGGCTAGATTTGTGGCCATTGATATTCATATTTCGTCAACCATCTCCATATGTCTTTATTCTCCCCGCATCTTCATAGAGCGGGTATAATATAATCCGTCGATCTCCATTTCTTTTCTCTACACCATTGGATTATGTGGTAATTCATTGCTTACATGCCACTTATCACACTTTCATGCCATAATATTTAACCAAAGTTTTTCAATCAACCATTATTTCCTCTTTACCATGGTCTCCTTGACCCTCTGTTAGGTAGAGGTGTTAACAGATGGAATGTCATTATGTGGTTTTGGGGACATTCCCTGGCTTTGCCTTCAAACTTGGGGATGTCTGATGGAAGCCTAGTTGGCATAGGTGGGAAAAAATATTTGTGGCTGATGGGGTCATTTGTTAATATGGCCAAGTTAGGCAAGTTGAGATGAGCCATGAAGGGAAGATTTGACCCCAAATTAATGTGGGATGGGGCTGCAATGGTGGTGGGGTTTGCAGGTGCATGGTGCATATGCACAGTTGGGGGTGCTTGTGGTGGCACCATTGTGGATGGGCCAGTGCCCCTAAGCATTGTGGGTGGGATAGTATGAGTGGCAGTGACACTGCCCCCATGTATGACAGTAGGGGAAATGTAAGTGGATGGTCCACTACCCCCTGTATGGCAAGAGGGACAATGTGTGTGGAGGGGCCATTGCCCCCATGTGTTGCAAATGGGCTAGGTGGCAGCTGACTGATGATAGTCCGTATGACTATGCCTGGGCCACTTGCCAGGTTGTGATGTGGACATGGGTCCACTTGCTAAGGTTAGGCCGAAAAACGGATCCGGATTTGCACTAGCTAAGGGGCTTGATGGTGCGGTATGGATGTCTGGTTCAGACTGATATGGCTCTGAATCAGAATCAGAGGATATGTGGCCCTCTGATGTTGTGGGAGATCATTGAGAGCGGCTTCGATGGTGTCGATTGAGTGTTCTAAATGTTGGTGGTTCACCTCTTAGGCGTGAGGAAGATCATCGAGGATCAATTGTGCTAAATTTATGTCCAAAAATTGGTGGGAATGATGTTTGGACCCTGGTTTCAGTTGCTTCCTATTGGCTGAAGGTGGTCACTAGGCCACCAAGACTGCCAGAAGACAGTGCTTGGCTTGTTCCTCATAGGTGTCTCTACTCAATCAGAAGGGGTTGTTTCCCGTTTTGCTCGGTAATTCCTCTCAGCGGCCAGCTACTTTGGGGTTCCTGTGGTATTCCTCACAATGAGTTTCTAGGCAAATCCCAAGTGCTTCCCATAGTTGAAGTAGTCAGGGACTTATGTCCTCAAAGACTACAGAGTTGTTTTGACTTAGTGTAAATTAGTAAATTTTAAGGATTACTCAGCATCATGAACTGAGTTGGGTTAATTATTTGGTATGGTGTAGTTGTTTGCTTATTTTTCTGGTATTTGATTGTTGCAATATGGTTTATGAATTCATCATGGTAGATTTCATATCATTGTGGTTGTGTATGCAAGCATAAACAAAAATTGTAAATAAGTACAATGATTAACCCTAAATGTTTGCTGGCCTAACTAGATGTCTACCTCATAGTGATATTCCTCTTCAACCAAGAGAAGGTGGTGGGATCTCAACACAATGGGACTAAGCCCATCCGTAGATCCTTAGGTCACCTCTTGGATGCTAGGTTGGTCAACAAGGAGGACACTTAGCACCATGAGAAGCCCTCCTTCTCTACCCCCTCTACCTTTCAGGTCACCCGGTTTTAGTGGTTTGGAACAATATCATGGAGTGCCTAGATCTATATGATATTGCCCTTCGCCATATCCCAAAATACCCTGAAGGGTGATGAATGGGTAGAGGAGGAAGGGGGAAGCAAGATGGTTAATTTTAAGTAGCTTTTAGTTAGACTAGGTTCGTTTTATTAAGCCATAATGGTTTACTTAACATTTACACATTGTTCATGAAATAATTTACAGAAAATAAAAGCAAAAACTAAAAATGACTTGCAATGGTGGACAAAGGCAGCTGGTCCACACTAACAGTCCTCTGAAACTGAAAATTACTATCTATTAATCTTAAATTAAAGTTCTGTTTGACATGCTACACATTTCTGACCAAATCTAGAGAGGGGGTCGAGAGATTTTTTTAGAAATGAGCAAGGGGGTTGCACAGAATGCAGAAACAGCTACAACCTAAGTTTCTGGGCTGAAGTTTCACTTATATGGGGATTAAGTGTGCCCTGGGTGCACCTATTTTCCCATTAAGTGTGCCCCAGTCTCACCTTTTGCCCCGATATGAGCGCCCTGCTCCAGAATGGGGTTTTTTGGTGAGACAGGGTCAGATCTGGCCGATAGTAATTGGTAATGGGGTCAATCTCACTTGGTTTTGCCTAGCAGAGGATTTGGCAGTAACTAAAATAGGAAATAAATACGATTTAAGATAGATTTAACATGAAATTTCTGAAAAACTAGGGCAAAAATTTAAAAAAATTGAAAATAAAAAGTTTGGTCCAGGGATCCTGTGGGATCGACCTGGTATGGTAGCCAGTTCCATAGCAAGGATTTATCCCTACTACAAGGGTAGGAATGGCTCCCTTATTCCTATAGGGAACAGGGGTAGGTTCCTGCTAATGGTGAAAATGCAGAAAAATGAAATGGAAATAACAGAAGCAGAACAGTAAACCAACACTAAGGCTAAGAATAGAAAACTAAAGCTAAACTAAACTATAAGTTAAGAATAGAAGAGAAATAAGGAGATGAAGCACTGGTGAACCCCTCTACATAAAATGGTTTAGGGTTCCTCCTCCTTAAAACCTGCAAATAAACCTAAGCTACAATGGAAAACCTGCAAAACAATGTTAATAACAAAACCTGCAAATAGGATATACATGGATATACATGGATATACATGGAAAGTGTTGACTCAAGATCAACCCAGAATAAAAAATAAATTATTCTTAGGATATACATGGAAAGTGTTGACTCTAAGGTGAAAGTGGATGCCAACTATCTAAGCTAGTGGGTAGGAAATTAATCAAATAATGATTAATTATTTTATGAGCGGGATTATGATATTCCAACACCCCCCTTTCAGTCTGAATTTATGATGATATCCCTGAACTAATCAGAAATATATATGCATATAGGGCCCAACAACAAGACTATGGTCACCCTTTTACAATTTATCTTGTCTAAGGAAATGAGGAAAGAGGAAAAACCTCAAGGGGAAATTCCTCCCTCAAGAAAGGATTTGAAAAGCAATACCCAAAAATGATGAACTACTAGTGTTGATGCTGCTCCAAACTAAATGTTGATGTCTATAGGAATCTTATTCTTGGGAAGAAGATAAATATGCTCACCTGGATCAAAAACATAAACAACTAGAAGATGGATACTAGGACCATGTAGAACAACTGAGATCCAACGATGTGAAGGCGATACTAAAGGATCTTGAGACTTGTAATTCAAACCAGTAGAGATGAAATGAGCTCTAGATAGGTGAAATAACTATCCAAGAGAATGCATAATGTCTCCATATTCATTTACATAGAGAGTATGTGTGCAAGTGATCATGTAGGAATATAGAGAAGGCACATGGTCAAAGAATGTGAATGCATGGGATTCATGGGTTGATCTAGCTTCCAAAGAATCCAAGAAATCACATATAAGCACAATAGTATACTCATGGGAATATACTGGTAAAGAATCCTCTATGGTAGAAGAATGTAAGGAGGAAAGGTAGTGATGTTGAAAATCTTCGAGGAGGCTCTGAGAATGAGTGCCAAGAACAAAGGAGGAGCTACAGAAGCGCATGTGATCAAGTATGGTAAGTGGTAAGACACTAAAAGGACTTTATTTGGCTAAGAAAGAATCCTAGAAGTCATTTATTTGTGCACCATCAAGGAGAGAGGCATGCACAAAGTGTGAGAGGTCTAGAATATGGATCTCAGAATCAATGATAGAAGACATAGAGAATACTGAATGTGTGATTAAATCATCAATATCAATAGAAAATCCATTAGTCACTTATTTTTAATCAACAAAATCATAATAAGATGAATCAAGATCTTCTACTTCAAGAGACATAGAAAAGTATGGCTTTTGAATATTTGCTTCTTGATTGAAAGAGGAAGCATTCGAATAAAAAAGAGTAGTAGCAAAAAGAACTGTGTGAGAAACTTCTTCTTCATGATCATATTCATTAGAGACTGTAGAGGCCGAGACATATTGAGAGAGAGAAATCATTAAGGAGATAAAGGAACTCTCCACATAGCTAGAAGGATCCTCATTGTCCTTTCCCAAAAAGCTATCCAATGTTGTCCATAGATCCTTTGGGTATTCAACAGAATCAATAAGGTAGCGCATGCTTAGAGAGATAGCTAGACAAATAACTGCAATTGATCTATCACAGTCATTCAACTAGTCACTTGGCTCTTCATAAGACTCTTCACCAGCTCCAATATATATCTCATAGAGACCTTGTCTCTTTAGAGATGAAATCATCAATTTCCACTCTAAATAGCTTGTGAATGGAGAAAGAAGAGGAACTGATAGTCTTGAATCCATTCAAAGTTGAAACTGTAAATATGAAAAGGAGGATTAATTAATGAACTCTCAAAGATCTGATATCATGTAGAGATTTTATATCCTAATATTTGATACCATGTAGAAATTCTAAAGCCTTGATTTCATAAGGAAGTACATAAACAAGCCAAGGATCTAGGCACACAACTAACCTCATAGAGAATTGCAGAGAATTAGCATAAAGAGAGAAGAGGAAGAATTAATGAACACACATTAATGAATGATAAATAAATGATAATTTATATTATTACATAGGTAATACATCCTTATAAAGGAAAATAGATTTTCTAGAAGACAACTCAAGCTAGCTCATAAAGCAGGCTTACTAATTATGATAAACCCCATAGTTGGCTAAAGCACTTTCCCAATCTACCAAGCACCTCACAAATTAGAAATAGCATGTGTGAGTGATGATGAGTGAAGGAAAGAATTGCTAATCCTAGAATATAGAGAGAAACTAATGGAGGATGGGTTGGCAACAAAAGATGACAGTTTCCTAGTTTACCAGCTTTACCTTATCCACAGAAAAGCAGGATAAAGCAGAATATGCTGTAAAGTGTAGTTACCAATTCTAAATGGCCATAAAGTGGTCAAGATCAACCCAGAATAAGAAATAAATCATTCCTGGGATATAGATGGCAAGTGTTGACTCTAAGGTACAAGTGGATTCCAACTATCTAGGCTAGTGGGTAGAAAATTAATCAAGTAATGATTAATTATTGTATGAGTGGGTTTATGATGTTCCAACACCCCCCCTTAATCCTAAATTTATGATGATATCCTTGAGCTAATCAGAAATATATATGCATATAGGGCCCAACAACAAGGTTATGGTCACCCTTTTACAATTTATCTTGTCCAAAGAAATGAGGAAAGAGGCAAAACCTCAAGGGGAAGATCCTCCCTCAAGAAAGGATATGAGAATCAATACATAAAAAATACTGAACTACTAGTGTTGATGCTACTCCAAACTAAATTTTGATGTCTGGAGGAATATTCTTGTTGGGAAGAAGATAAATCTGCTTACCTGGATCAAAAACATAAACAACTGGAAGATGGATACTAGGACAATGTATAACAACTGAGATCCAATGATGTGAAGGAAATACTGAAGGGTCTTAAGACTTGTAATCAGCTCCAAGATGGTGAGATGACTTGAAATTCGAACCAATAGAGATGGAATGAGCTCTAGATAGGTGAAATAACTATCCAAGCGACAGTATAATGTCTCCATCTTCATTTACACAGAGAGGATGTGTGCAAGTGATCATGTAGGAACATAGAGAAGGCATAGGATCAAAGAGTGTGAATGCATGGAATTCATGCATTGATCTAGATTCCAAAGAATCCAAGAGATCACATACAAGCACAACAGTAGACTCATGGGAATATACTAGTAAAGAATCCTATATGGTAGAAGAATGTAAGGAGGAAAGGTAGTGATGTTCAAAATCTTCAAGGAGGCTCTAAGAATGAGTTCCAAGAACAAAGGAGGGGCTGCAGAAGTGCATGGGATCAAGTATGGTAAGTGGTAAGACATTAAAAGGACTTGATTTGTCTTAGTAAACATCCTGGAAGTCACTAATTTGTGCACCATCAAGGAGAGAGTCATGCACAAAGTGTGAGAGGTCTGGAATATGGGTCTCACAATCCATGATAGAAGACATAGAGAACACTGAATGTGTGAGTGAATCATCAATAGCAATAGAATTTACATTAGTCACTTCTTTTTCATCAACAACATCATAAGAAGATGAATAAATACCTTCTACTTCAAGAACACAGAAAAATATGGATCTTCAATATTTTCTTCTTGATTGAAAGAACAAGCATTCGAATCAAAGAGAGTAGTAGCAACAAGAACTGTATGAGAAACTTCTTCTTCATGATCAAACTCATTAGAGACTGTAGATGCCTAGACATCTTGGGAGAGAGAAATCATTGAGGATCTAGAGGCACTTTCCACATATCTAGATGGATCCTTATTTTGCTTTCCCAAAACTCTATCCAATGTTGTCCAAAGATCCTTTGGGTATTCAACATAATCAATAAGGTAGTGCATGCTTGGAGAGATACCTAGACAAATAGCTCCAATTTCTCTATCACAGTCATTCAACCAGTCACTTGGCTCTTCATAATACTCTTCACCAAATCCAATATATATCTGATAGAGACCTTATCTCTTTAGAGATGAAATCATCTTCAATTTCCACTTGGAATAGATTGTGAATGGAGAAAGAAGAGGAGCTAATACTCTTGAATCCATTTGAAGTTGAACCTGCAAAATAAACATGCAAATATGAAAAGGAGGATTAATTAATGAAATATAAAATATATGATATCATCTAGAGATTTTATATCCTAAGCACTGATACCATGTGGAAATTCTAAAGCCTTGTCGATGGCATAAGGAATTTTAGAAACAAGCTAAGGATATAGGCACACAATTAACCTCACAGTGAATTGTAGAGAATTAGCATAAGGAGAGAAGAAGAAGAATTAAGGAAAATAATTTAATGAATGATCAATAAATGATAATTGATATTATTACATGGGTAATACATTCTTCTAAAGTAAAATAGATTTTCTAGAAGACAACTCAAGCTAGCTCATAAAGCAGACTTACTAATTATGATAAACCCCATAGTTGGCTAAAGCACTTTCCCAATCTACCAAGCACCTCATGAATTAGCAATAGCATATGTGAGTGATGATGAGTGAAGGAAAGACTTTATAATCCTATAATATGGAGAGAAAATAATGGGGGATGGGTTGGCAACAAAGGCTACCAATTTCCTAGTTGACTAGATTTACCTTATCCACATAAAATCAAGATAAAGAAGATAAAACATAATAAATCAGAATCTGCTGTAAAGCATAGTTACCAATTTTGGATCACCATAAAGTGGTTAAGATCAACCCGAAATCAGAAATAAATCATTCCTGGGATGTAGATGGCAAGTGTTGACTCTAAGGTGCAAGTGGATGCCAACTATCTAAGCTAGTGCATAGGAAATTAATCAAATAATGATTAATTATTTTATGAGTGGGTTTATGATATTCCAACACCCCCCTTTAAGCCCAACTTTATGATGATATCCATGAAATAATAAGAAATATATATGCATATAGGGCCCAACAACAAGGTTATGGTCAGCCTTTTACAGTTTATCTTGTCCAAAGAAATGAGGAAAGAGGCAAAACCTCAAGGGAAAAATCCTCCCTCAGGAAAGGACATGAAAAACAATACCAAAAAATGTTGAACTGTTGGTGTTGATGCTGCTCCAAACTAAATTTTGATTTCTAGAGGAATCTTATTCTTGGGAAGAAGATAAATCTATTCACCTGGATCAAAAACATAAATATCTGGAAGATGGATACTAGGACCGTGCATAACAATTGAGATCCAATGATGTGAAGGAAATAATGAAGGATCTTGAGACTTGTAATCAGATCCAAGATGATGAGATGACTTGAAATTTGAACCAGTAGAGATGAAATGAGCTCTAGATAGGTGAAATAATTGTCAAGGAGAATGTATAATGTCTCCATCTTCATTTAAACAGAGAGTATGTGTGTAAGTGATCATGTAGGAACATAGAGAAGGCATAGGATCAAAGAGTGCGAATGAATGGGCTTCATGGGTTGATCTAGATTCCAAAGAATCCAAGAGATCACATATAATCACAACAGTAGACTCATCATAATATATTGGTAAAGAATCCTCTATGGTAGAAGAATGTAAGGAGGAAAGGTAGTGATGTTCAAAATCTTCAAGGAGGATATGAGAATGAGTGCCAAGAACAAAGGAGGAGCTGCAGAAATGCATGGGATCAAGTATGGTAAGTGGTAAGAAAATAAAAGGAATTGATTTGGCTAAGAAAACATCCTGGAAGTCACTAAGTTGTGCACCATCAAGGAGAGAGGCATGCACAAAGTGTGAGAGGTTTGGAATATGGATATCAGAATCCATGATAGAAGACATAGAGAACACTGAATATGTGAGTGAATCATCAATAGCAATAGAAGCTCCATCAGTCACTTATTTTTCATCAACAACATCATAAAAAGATGAATCAAGATCTTCTACTTGAAGAGACATAGAAAAATATGGCTCTTCAATATTTTCTTCTTGATTGAAAGAGGAATCTTTCGAATCAAAGAGAGTAGTAGCAACAGGAACTGTATGAGAAACTTCTTCTTCATGATCAAATTCATCAGATACTGTAGAGACCAAGACATATTAAGAGAGATAAATCATTGAGGATATAGGGGCACTCTCCTCATATCTAGAATGATCCTCATTGTCCTTTCCTAAAACTCTCTCCAATGTTGTCGAGAGATCCTTTGGGTATTCAACAGAATCAATAAGGTAGCACATGCTTGGAGATATAGCTAGAAAAATAGCTCCAATTGCTCTATCACAGTCATTCAACTAGTCACTTGGCTCTTCATAAGACTCTTCACTAGGTCCAATATATATCTCATAGATACCTTATCTCTTTAGAGATGAAATCATCTTCAATTTCCACTTTGAATAGCTTGTTAATGGAGAAAGAAGAGGAACCGATACTCTTGAATCCATTCAAAGTTGAACCTGCAAAATAAACCTACAAATCTAAAAAGGAGGATTAATTAATGAACTCTCAAAGATATGATATCATGTAGAGATTTGATATCCTAAGCTATGATACCATGTATAAATTCTAAAGCCTTGATGGCATAAGGAATTTCATAAATAAGCTAAGGATCTAGGAACACAATTGACCTCATAGAGAATTGTAGAGAATTAGCATAAGGAGAGAAGAAGAAGAATTAGTGAACACACATTAATGAATTATTAATAAATGATAATTGATATTATTACATATGCAATACATCCTTATAAAGGAAAATAGAGTTTCTAGAAGACAACTCAAGCTAACTCATAAAGCATGCTTACTAATTATGATAAACCCCATAGTTGGCTAAAGCCATTTCCCAATATACCAAGAACCTCAAAAATTAGCAATAGCAAGTCTAAGTGATGATGAGTGAAAGAAATACTTGTTAATCCTAGAATATGGAGAGAAAATCATGGAGGATGGGTTTGCAACAAAAGCTGCCAGTTTCGTAGTTGACTAGCTTTACCTTATCCATAGAAAAGAAGGATAAAGAAGATAAAGCATAATAAATCATAATCTGTTGTAAAGTGTAGTTACCAATTCTGGATGACCATAAAGTGGTCAATATCAACCCAAAATCAGAAATAAATCATTCCTCAGATATAGATGGCAAGTGTTGACTCTAAGGTGCAATTCAATGCCAACTATCTAAGCCAGTGGGTAGGAAATTAATCAAATAAGGATTAATTATTTTATGAGTGGGTTTATGATATTTAGACACCCCCATTTAACCTTTAATTTATGATGATATCCCTGAACTAATCATAAATATATATGGATATAGGGCCTAGAAAAAAGGCCATGGTCACCCTTTTACAATTTATCTTGTCCAAAGAAATGAGGAAAGAGGAAAAACCTCAAGGGAAAATCCTCCCTTAAGAAAGGACATGAAAATCAATACCAAAAAATGCTAAAATACTGGTGTTGATGTTTCTCCAAACTAAATGTTGATGTATGGAGGAATCTTCTTCTTGAGAAGAAGATAAATCTGCTCACCTGGATAAAAAACATAAACAACTTCAAGATGGATACTAGGACCCTGTAGAACAACTGAGATCCAATGATGTGAAGGAAATACTAAATGATCTTGAGACTTGTAATCAGCTCCAAGATGATGAGAAGACTTGAAATTCGAACTAGTAGAGATGAAATTAGCTCCATATAAGTGAAATAACTTTCCAAGTGAATGTATAATGTCTCCGTCTTCATTTACACAAAGAGGATGTGTGCAAGTGATCATGTAGGAACATAGAGAAGCCATAGGATCAAAGAGTGAGAATGCATGGGATTCATGGGTTGATCTAGCTTCCAAAGAATCCAAGAGATCATATATAAGCACAATAGTAGAGTCATGGGAATATACTGGTAAAGAATCCTATATGGTAGAAGAATGTAAGGAGGAAAGGTAGTGATGTTCAAAATCTTCAAGGAGGCTCTGAGAATGAGTAACAAGAAAAAAGGAGGAGATGCAGAAGCGCATGGGATCAAGTATGGTAAGTGGAAAGACACTAAAAGGAATTTATTTGGCTAAGAAAACATCCTAGAATTCACTGAGTTGCGCACCATCAAGGAGAGAGGCATGCACAAAGTGTGAGAGGTTTGGAACATGGATCTCAAAATCCATGATAGAAGACATAGAGAACACTGAATGCGTGAGCAAATCATCAATAGAAGTAGAATATCCATTAGTCACTTATTTTTCATAAAGAACATCATAAGAATATGAATCAAGATCTTCTACTTCAAGAGACATAGAAAAATATGGCTCTTCAATATTTGTTCTTGATTGAAAGAGGAAGCATTTGAATCAAAGAGAGTAGTAGCAACAAGAAATGTATGAGAAACCTCTTCTTCATGATCAACATCATCAGAGACTGTAGAGGCCATGACATCTTGATAGAAAGAAATCATTGAGGATCTAGAGGCACTCTCCACATAGCTAAAAGGATCCTCATTTTCCTTCCCCAAAACTCTATCTAATGTTGTCCAGAGATCCTTTGGGTATTCAACAGAATCAATAAGGTAGCGCATGCTTGGAGAGATAGATAAACAAAAGCTCCAATTTCTCTATCACAATAATTCAACTAGTCACTTGGCTCTTCATAAGACTCTTCACCAGATCCAATAGATATCTCATAGATACCTTGTCTCTATAGATATTAAATCATCTCCAATTTCCACTCCGAATAGCTTGTGAATGGAGAAAGTAGAGGAACTGATACTCTTGAATCCATTCGAAATTGAACCTACAAAATAAACTTGCAAATATGAAAAGGAGGATTAATTAATTAACTCTCAAAGATATAATATCATGTAGAGATTTGATACCCTAAGCTCTGATACCATGTATAAATTCTAAAGCCTTCATGGCATAAGGAACTTCATAAACAAGCTAAGGATCTAGGAACACAACTAACCAGACAGAGAATTGTAGGTAATTAGCATAAGGATAGAAGAAGAAGAATTAATGAACACACATTAATGAATTATCAATAAATGATAATTGATATTATTACATAGGTAATACATCTTTATAAAGTAAAATAGAGTTGCTAGAAGACAACTTAAGCTAGTTCATAAAGAAGGCTTACTAATTATGATAAACCCCATAGTTGGCTAAAGAACTTTCCAAATCTACCAAGCACCTCAAGAATTAGCAAGAACATGTATGAGTGATGATGATTGAAGGAAATACTTGCTAATCCTATAATATAAAGTGAAAATAGTGGAGGATAGGTTGGAAACAAAAGCTGTCAGTTTCCTAGTTGACTAGCTTTACCTTATCCACAGAAAAGTAGGATAAAGTAGCTAAAGCAGAATAAAGTAGAATCTGTTGTAAAGCCTAGTTACCAATTATGGATGGCCATAAAGTAGTCAATATCAACCCAGAATCAGAAATAAATTATTCCTAGGATATAAATGGCAAGTGTTGACTGTAAGGTGCAAGTGGATGCCAACTATCTAAGCTAGTGGGTAGGAAATTAATCAAATAATGATTACTTATTTTATGAGTAGGTTTATGATATTCCAACACTCCTCTTTAAGTCTGAATTTATGATTATATACCTGAACTAATTAGAAATATATATGCATATAGGGCCCATCAACAAGGCTATGGTCACCCTTTTACAATTTATCTTGTCCACAGAAATGAGGAAAGAGGAAAAACCTCAAGGGGAAAATCCTCCCTCAAGAAAGGACATGAAAATAAATACAAAAAAAAAGCTAAACTGTTGGTGTTGATGCTGCTCCAAGATAAATGTTGATGTCTAGAGGAATATTCTTCTTGGGAAGAAGATAAAGCTGCTCACCTGGATCAAAAACATAAACAGCTGCAAGATGGATACTAGGACCATGTAGAACAACTAATATCCAATGATGTGAAGGAAATACTGAAGGATCTTGAGACTTGTAATCAGCTCCAAGATGATGATATGAGTTGAACTTTGAACCAGTAGAGATCAAATGAGCTCTATATAGGTGAAATAACTATCCAAGCGAATATATAATGTCTCCATCTTCATTTACATAGAGAGGATGTGTGTAAGTGATCATGTAGGAACATAGAGAAGGAATAGGATCAAAGAGTGTGAATACATGGGCTTCATGGGTTGATCTATCTTCCAAAGAATCCAAGAGATCACATATAAGCACAACAGTAGACTCATGGGAGTATACTAGTAAAGAATCCTCTATGGTAGAAGAATGTAAGGAGGAAAGGTAGTAATGTTCAAAATATTCAAAGAGTCTCTGAGAATGAGTGCCAAGAACAAAGGAGGAGCTGCAAAAGCACATGGGATCAAGTATGGTAAGTCATAAGATACTAAAAGGACTTGCTTTGGCTAAGAAAAAATTGTGGAATTCACTTAGTTGTGAACCATCAAGGATAGTGGCATGCAAAAAGTGTGAGTGGTATGGAATATGGATCTCAGAATCCATGATAGAAGACATAGAGAACACTGAATGTGTGAGTGAATCATCAATAGCAATAGCAGCTCCATTAATCACTTATTTTTCATCAAAAACATCATAAGAAGATGAATCAAGATCTTATACTTCAAGAGACACAGAAAAATATGGATCTTCAATATTTGCTTCTTGATTGAAAGAGGAAGCATTCGAATCAAAGAGAGTAGTAGCAACAAGAACTGTATGAGAAACTTCTTCTTCATGATCAACTTCATCAGAGATTGTAGAGGCCGAGACATATTGAGAGAGAGAAATCATTGAGGAGATAGAGGCACTCTCCACATGGCTAGAAGGATCCTCATTTTCCTTTCCCAAAACTCTATCCAATGTGGTCCAGAGATCCTTTGGGTATTCAACAGAATCAATAAGGTAGCGGATGCTTGGAGAGATAGCTAGACAAATAGCTACAATTGCTCTATCACAGTCATTCAATCAGTCACTTAACTCTTCATAAGACTCTTCACCAGATCCAATATATATCTCATAGAGACCTTGTCTCTTTAGAGATGAAATCATCTTCAATTTCCACTCTAAATAGCTTGTGAATGTAGAAAGAAGAGGAATTGATACTCTTGAATCAATTCATAGTTGAATATGCAAAATAAACCTGCAAATATGAAAAGGAGGATTAATTAATGAACTCTCAAAGATCTCATATCATGTAGAGCTTTGATATCCTAAGCTCTGATACCATGTAGAAATTCTAAATCCTTGATGCCATAAGGAATTTCATAAACAAGATAAGGATCTACGCACACAATCAACCTCATAGAGAATTGTAGAGAATTAGCATAAGGAGAGAAGAAGAAGAATTAATGAACACACATTAATGAATGATCAGTAAATTATAATTGATATTATTACATAGGTAATACATCATTATAAATGAAAATAGAGTTGCTAGAAGAAAACTCAAGCTAGCTCATAAAGTAGGCTTACTAATTATGATAAACCCCATAGTTGGCTAAAGAACTTTCATAATCTACCAAGTACCTAAAAAATTAGCAATAGAAGGTGTGAGTGATGAGGAGTGAAGGAAAGACTTGATAATCCTATAATATGGAGATAACATAATGGAGGATGTGTTGGTAACAAAAGCTGCCAGTTTCATAGTTGCCTAGCTTTACCTTATCTGCAGAAAAGCAGGATAAGTAGATAAAGCAAAATAAAGTAGAATCTACTGTAAAGCGCATTATCAATTTTGGATGGCCATAAAGTTGTCAAGATCAACCCAGAACAAGAAATAAATCATTCCTGGGATATAGATGGGAAGTGTTGACGCTAAGGTGCAAGTGGATACTAACTATCTAAAATAGTGGGTAGGAAATTAATCAAATAATGATGAATTATTTTATGAGTGGGTCTATGATACTCCAACACCCCCCTTTAATCATGAATTTATGATGACATCCCTGAACTAATCAGAAATATATATGCATATAGGGCCCAACAACAAGGCTATGGTCACCCTTTTACAATTTATCTTGTCCAAAGAAATGAGGAAAGAGGAAAAACCTCAAGGGGAAAATCATCCCTTAGGAAAGGACATGAAAATCAATACCAAAAAATGATGAATTGCTGGTCTTGATGATGCTCCAAACTCAATGTTGATGTCTGGAGGAATCTTCTTCTTGTGAAGAAGATAAATTTGCTCACCTAGATCAAAAACATAAATAACTGCAAGATGGATACTAGGACCATCTAGAAAAACTAAGATCCAATGATGTGAAGGAAATATTGAAGGATATTGAGATTTGTAATCAGATCCAAGACGATGACTAGATGACTTGAAATTCAAACCAATAGAGATGAAATGAGCTCTAAATAGGTGAAATAACTGTCCAAGCGAATGTATAGTGTCTGCATCTTCATTTACGTAGAGAGGATGTGTGCAAGTGATCATGTATGAACATAGAGAAGGCATAGGATCAAAGAGTGTGAATGCATGGGTTTAATGCATTGATCTAGATTCCAAAGAATCCAAGAGATCACATATAAGCACAACAATAGACTCATGGGAATATACTAGTAAAGAATCCTCTATGGAAGAATAATGTAAGGAGGAAATATAGTGATGTTCAAAATATTCAAAGAGGCTCTCAGAATGAGTGCCAAGAACAAAGGAGGAGATACAGAAGCTATAATGTCCTAAGTTTGTTGTGCAGACCTGAACACTTTAGTTCTGTAATTTTACTTAAACAATTCTGAAATTTTAATTGGTTCACACAGAGCATTCTCAGATTGGGAAAAATAAGGGTTTCTTTTGGGAAATTTTGGAAAGGACAAGAGTGAACAATGGGCAGAAAACAAAGAGATGTTAGACATAGAATTTAATCTCCCCTAAAAAATTTATATTTGGTACCATTTAGGGTTCAGATTCTGCACTGCGAAAACCTACTACCATGCTTCTAGGCAGCCAAACCGTGAAACTAAGGAGAGTAGTTCGCTATGTTTCAACCAGGGGCTTCTAGAAACTTGCATATGTTTGTTATAGAATGAATATATCATAAATAAAGGTTCATTAATTTTAATAACATATCATATTCAAAGTAAAATATTCTGCAAGTTGTAAAGGTGAGACTAGCTCGTCGAGCAGCTCACTAGCTCCATATTCAAGCCTTTACAAATAGGGTAAGGGAGGTTCAGATTCTCTTTTTTGGAATTCATGGAATTATATATGTCTTTTAATGACTCATAATAAAAATAATGGGGTTATTTGGAGTCATACAAGTCGAAATATGGAAGTTACAATAAAACTAGTTATTTTCCAATGCAAATCTAGACTAGGTTGGCTTAAAATTAGTAAATCTCAGCCATTTAGAACTAGATTGGAATAAAAATTGCATATAATGTTTATGATATCATATTAAAGCCAATAAAATCAAAATTACTCTCATGAATTAACTATAACAGTCTCTTCAACATTGTGCATCATTACAATGTATTTTATTGACATAATACAAAGAAGGGCATGGAGGTTTGAACCCTTAGATATTGAAAATTATTGGACCTGTTAATGAAATATGATGTATAGTAATGGATGGCTATAGGATTCTGACAAATCCTGAATCAACTCACAGAGGCTGCTCCATAGCTCCAATGTAACCTGCAATGAGAACAGGGGAAGAGGGGAAGAGGAGAGAGGGAATGAGAACCTTGGGGTGCATCTCCCAAGAGCCTGAGGAACAAAAATTAGAAAGGAAGCCTTAGATTCATAAAAATCAACACAATAAAGATCCAAACTGAGAAATGAAGCTCCAATTGTCTTTAAATAAACCTGGGTGACTTGTTGAGCAAGTCAATCACTTGTTAAGCAAGTTACCACTTGCTAAACCCTAACCCTAGCAAAAAAATTCAACCTCCTTGAGTAAATTAGCATGTGTAAGACAATAAATATGTTTCCCTTTCATCCACATTCATCCAATTTGGAAACTTTTCTTTCCTTGACCCATAGTTGCTATTTTTCCTTATTACAGCTTTTCTTGGCTTTCCTATTTTTATGACTGAAATCCAAAAAGGAAACTACACCCTCCTTTTTCAATTGTTTCATTTTTTTTATTTGATTGCTTTTGTCATATATTTTGGCACTTTCCCTTTTCTTGTCTGGTTGATTTTGTCATAAAGTTTCTGATTTTCCCTTGGCAAGTTTGCTTTCCCAAGTGGCCCTCCTGTTAATGGAAACTTATTTTCCACCTAATTAATTGCATAATAATATTTAATGACAATTAATATACCAAGTACATGCCTCCTAAGTGACATGCAAATAAAATATCCTAGGTTAATTTATTTAATGCATCTTTTGACCACCTTGGTGTTAGGCAAGGTCAACACTTCTAGTGATCAAAATGTGGGGATATGACAGTCCTCCCCTCCCAAGTATACTTGTCCTCAAGCAGAAGCACCAAAGAGTGATGCAAATTTGTCCACCATGTTTCTACTGCACCACTTTGATCATAGTCATTTCCATTATACCGCTTCCTTTAGAAAAATTTCTAACCCAGTTAAGGTAGCTGAGTAGAATTCCCAGATCCTGCTGCCTCCTCTGTAAGGACCCAAATTTTGATGCCACCTTTTGAACTATGCCATTCCTAAGAATGCCAGGATCCAATGGTTTTATCTGCCTCCTTCCACCCATCAGTATAAGCAACAAAAATTTATCATTGTAGAGGATGAAAATGAGGTTATGAAAATCATACCACCATACTAGAAGCTCATCTCTCCCCATGCCAAAATGAAATTTTTTTAAACTCTCCCACTAGACATGGAATTCCTTAATGCATTACCGAATCATCTTGAGCCTCTCTAAAGTATGAAAATCCATGTGCAAGCTAGCATTGTAACTCATGTCACTATTGTTATGAATACGCAAGAGGTTATCCCATGACCCTCCATGTATATTGAAAGCATCATATAGCAGCCATACATTCTCATGCCATTGCTCATACAATTTTTTTGATGTGTCCAATGTCTCTCCATCGATGCAAGCAATATGTTTACTCTCCAATGCACACATTTCAATTATGTGTCTAGCCACCCAATCAATGGATAGAGAAACTTTCATGCTAAATGATTCAGGTGGGAATAATTCAGCTACTACTAATTCACTTGTCAAACCACATGGTTTGACAATCAATACCTCAACTGGAAGAGTGGAAGTATCATGCTCCTCTTGTGGAATCAACAAAAAAAATCCTTTCACCCAATTTTCATCCCCACATGATGTGGCTGAAATAGAAGTGTGGGGTAAAGAATTGTGAGCCAAATCCCTACAATGATCATCAATCAAGATAATGGATCCACAAATTCCTCCATTAGTTTTCTGAGTGACAGTGTGATCATGTGCCTCCTCCAAAATTGTACAAATTTTTCCTAGAGGCAACTCATAATCTCTTAGGAACCATGCAAGTGTTTGATCTTCATATTGCTTGACCTCAAACTACTCAAGCACATGCAAATTAGAATGCACCTCATGTGCATGTGTATGGGAGGTATATAATAGCTGCAAAATAAGTCTTTGTTTCTATTCACATGTCAAGACAATGTCAATCATAGCAAAAAAATTATTGCAGAGATAAAAAAAAATTCCTCCCAAGATCTTCATTCCAAATATGTCTCTATGGAACTCAACAGGTGCTCCCCTCTTCATCCAATGGCTCAACTCTCTGCCATTGATCCAAGGGTGAAAAAATCCATCAATTGACCCACACATTGAAAGTATGTGTAGATCTAATGCCTTCTTTTCAAAAGTGGCTACACACACGTGCCTTTTTTGTTGCTTGTAAATCATAGAAAAATTAGCAATATTAAAAACAATTTTCTTGCAACAAGACATAAAATTTTTGCCTTCCATATTTTCCTCTTCAGTGATTCCTCTATCCAACCATCTAGTGGATGAATCAGAGGTATTTATTTCTAATTTATATTATCTATAATTATCCATATCTTATACAATAGGATCTATCTCCCATGGGGACAAATCATGATCCCCTTGTTGTGCATGCAACACAAACCAGAAAAATTTCTTCACCCACTGTTCATTCCCCATTGGTGTTTCTGAATCTAGGAAATGTGGGAAAGAACTGTGAACCTTCTTTGCAAGTTTGAAACCTTTAGTAATCATACTTATGGGTGAAACTTTTTCATTATTGGCTGGCCCAAATTTGGTGCTCTCATCCCACTCTTCCAAGGGAGAGTGACTATCTTCAAGGAACAACTCAAGTTTCCTTGGAAAGAAATCAAGTGCTTGGTTCTCATAAAACTACTCTGCACACTCTTTAAGCACATACCGAATAGAATTATCCTCATGTTCCACCCAATCATGAGGTTCCTCCGTGTATTTTTTCATGTCATTTACCCAAAAGGGATGACTCTCAGGAAAGATTAAGGATTCAATCAATTCTTTCCACTCTTGTTGGAATTGTTCTATCTTCATTTGTGATTCTAAGAGGGCACTTTGAGTGTATCTCAAAAGAATATTGGGTGGCCAACAAATCACCTTTGAGATTGTATTTCTCTTCTTCATATATGCAAATAATATCTTCATCGTGTAGTGATGCTTCTCGCAATAACTCAATAAGCTCAAACATGTCATTTTTATCTGAAAGAAATTGTGAGAAATTACCTTTGATTGTGGACATTGCTTTCTAGATATTCTCCATGGATTCAAAGGAATATTGGGATTCCATTAAAGCAGCTTCCCAACACATCTTTGACACTGAAGCATGAGTGCCATGGAGAATTTTTAGGGCCTCTTGGATCTTCTGTTCATCCATCTTCAATGACCCTGCAAGAAGATGAGGTTCTTGTAGGTGTTCCTCCTCTTCATTTTCCATCACCGGATCAATTTCATGCAGTGCACTTGAGGTCTTGAAATCTGATCCATATGTTGTTTCTACAATATATTCATATTTTAAGTCCTCAACAACACAATTTGGGCTGCAACTTAAGTTCTCATTCATCCTTGGTGCATGTTGGAGCAGGGTCCCGCAGCTACAGAAGAAGCTGCTAGTTTTGGCAGAAAGATATAAGTTTTGGCGGAAAGAGGACAAGGCAGAGCTACGACGCCGTAGCATGTTTCCATCTGGAGAGCAGAGCCGGAAACCATGACTTTTGGGATAGAAAATTCAAGAAGGAAACGGTACCTGAGCGGTCGAGAGAAGAAAGCTCAACCACTGCATTGAAGGCAGCGGCGGAAGACAGGAGGGCTCAGCAACCCTCATAAATAAGAAGGAGCAACGAGGCTCAAGCATTGAAGGTGAAGGATAGAAATGAGAAGCGGTGCATAGTACCCATGGTCAGTGCCGGGAAGCATGGAATACTGCAGAGAGCTGTGGTGTGACGGGAAGCGGCTACCTCAAGGACAAAGAGGACCGACTATCACTATTTAGGGTTTGGGTTTACTATTGGGACAGGCCCACAGTGTTGTAATGGCGAGACCTTCGGGCCGCCTATAAAAGCTTGCATTTTGTATTGTAAAGGGTTAGCTAATCAGTCAGTTAGCCAGTTGGTTGGTTCATAGGATGAGTCGTTAGTTGGTCAGTAGATTATTTTGAGTAGACTCAGGAGTCAGTTAGACAGACTGTGTTGTAACGATCCAGACACCTAGCTTGTCTGTGAGTCATTTGAGTCTGTATGTAACCATCCACAAAGGGGAAAGAGAGGGAAGGATTTATTGAAAGAAAGGAAATATAGAGATATAAATAGACCATAGATCTAGAAGAGATCTCACGCTGCATATGCAGTGCAACAGATTGTGCTAACTTCCCTCAAGATATATAATAGAAGCATAGTTTGGTGGATGTAACTCCCATCCTGGGGGTGAACCATGTTAAATCTGCGTGTTATGTGTTGTATGAATGTGATTGTATTTGCTTATTGTTGCTGGTTATCATGCATATGATTTTAGTTGCAGTAAGTGAACGTATGTATTGCTCAGCTCATGGTAAGGCAAGATGATAGAGATAAGTTGAAGTATTTTAGTAAGCTGCTTAAAGACTCCTTTATGTCTATTTCTAACGACCATTTACTCACAATATAACTTCTGGGAAGTAGAGTTTCGCACCGTGACACAGTCAACGCTAAGAGTGCAAAGTCGTAGTGGTAAGATATCACAGAGAGGCGATATCGCACCGGCAGAGGAGCTGCTGTGCGCGATACTGCGAGCTGAGGACTTAGCATTGAGGAAAGGTTGGGTGTCCCGCGGTGCGCAGAGATGCGATAAGGTTGGGGGTATTGTGAGTAAGTGGAAGTCGTGCGACGCGGGAAGAAACGTGTGACTTGCGCGTGGAGAAGGATCGCAAGGCTAAAAGTGCTGCGAGTAGAAGGGGATGTGCGATGCGCAGATATAGCTGACCTTGGGACTCACAGGAGTAAGAAAAGAGACGTAGGATGCTCAGAACCTGGTCCAAGACACTTGAGTCTTGGCCAACCCATTAGATTCACTTCGGGTGAGACTTCAGATTGCTTCGCGGTCTGTCACCGAAAGGGCCAGTGAGTTATGGGTGTTGTTGATTGATTATAGTAAACTCGGGTCAGCCCATGCAATCAACAAATGGTTCCGTTGCCGGTTTAAACGACTGGGAGTCAATGTTCTGTTGGCATCCTACCATAGAAGAGTTTCACCAGTGGCTGGATTCAGACTTAAGGGAGTTCTCCAAGAAAGAGAATAGGAGTCTGAGACTAAGCACAGAGGCCTGGTTAGAAAAGCATATCGCTTCAGACATACACGCTATATTTTTTGCAACCTATGGAAATGAGATTTTCGACTGGTTATCCAAGTTGACAGGTGAGAATACATTCAAGAAGAAAAGACACATTTTCTGGACACCGGAGCTGATTCAGACCGTGCAGAACCTCGACAATCCAATTACGAGAGCAGTGGACTTCTGGCTGATGAGTGTGCTAGAAGGCTTTGTTACAAAATTTGCAGTTGACCAGAGAAAGAGCTTCAGCGCAGCTGAACGATACTTCTTCATAGGATACCGTGGTAAGTACCTAAGATCTCTAAACTTGTCCCTTAAGATGATGTTATATGAAAAAGGAAGAATGGATCTAGTATCAGATGAATAAGTAAAGATAGTAATGTCACAAGAGTTTGAAAGTGATTTTGATGACATTGGACGAACACGTAGTGGAAAGAAGTATAAAGTAGATTTTAGTTCTCCTATATTTGAAGATAGTTCAGACAGTATTAGACAATAGAGCCCTAGCACCACAGAATAACCAGAGGGGGGTATCCCTTACCACCCCTACACTCCATAGAAACAGACAGGGACTCAGAATAACCCCGTCGGTACTCCATCTAGTAGCTCACAGTCAGTACCTACTCCCACTACAGCACCTTCACCTACACCGCTGAGTGGTAGTACCCCAGTCAGTCAGAACCCACCATAGAGAAATAGAATGGGAGACGACATGAAGCTACCTACTTTTAAAGGTACAGGAGCAGAAGACCTGGAACAGCATTGGTTCCTATGCGAAGCTATGTGGACCATTAAAACAATCAACGATGATAACCTTAAACTTGTACAGTTGGTCACCACACTCAGAGACAGAGCCTTGACGTGGTACATAAAGTATACTACATTACCCAAGATGCTTGCCCAGGTCAAGAACGGCATGATTAAAGAATTTAAGAAACCTAAGTCTGAGTCTCAGTGCATTACAGAGCTTAAGGATATTAAGCAGCTACCATCAGAGTCGGTATGGGACTTCGACCAGAAATTCAAAGCTCTTATAGACCAAGTAAGTTTTGAGTTTGTGCCATAGGAGCATAAGGAATGGTTTATTGAAACACTGCTCCCTCATATCAGAATGCCACTAATGCAGCAGAAACTTACTACTCAAGATGAAGCGCTGGAGATGGCAATGAAACTAGAGGCTTCACCTTTAGCAGAAACCAGTACAAGCATGACAACTCTACAGACCTAGTTGGCCAACCTCACGTTACAGATACATGAACTTAAAAAAGGGAAAGAGGTTATGCAGGACATATGGTGCATAAAGTGTAGAGCACATGGCCATAGTAAAGATAACTGTCTAGTATTTGCAGAATATTTAGCGTCAGGGGCTCCTAACCCCTTGCCACGAACGCAAGGGCCATGGTGTGAAATATGTAAAACACAAGGACATCCACCTCAGCAATGCCCTTTGCTTCAAAATTATGTACAGACACCTAAAAACCTATATTGTATCTTCTGCAAATCCGTCGGGCATGATCAACAAGACTGGTGAGCTTATGATCTCATGTCAGAAAGAACACATGATGTGTACAGAGTCCAAGTAGACACACAGGGTCCAGCAACAGGACCACAGCCGGATCAGACATATGGATGCCGTGGAGGAGGATTCAGAGGACGAGGCCGTGGAGGAGGATTTGCATGAGGAGAAGGCTTTGGTTGAGGAGGAGGTTTTGGCCAAGGTCGCGGACCAGTCACTTGTTATAATTGTGGAATCACAGGACACTATGCTAGGGAATGTCAAAATGCCACTACTACTTGTAACTACTGCAAATATTATAATCATACCATATAAGAGTGTCCTATCTTGATAGCTAAGATCAGAGACCCTAAACCAGCCGCACACCAGAACATCCAACTTATCGTTGCTGAGAAGGCAGAACCAGAACCAGCAGTTAATATTGTGACTCGGAGCGGTGCTTCCACCAGTGGCACATCGCAGGAGACCGGAAAGAACACAAGTCAGGGGTGGGTGTGCAGAGCACCTAGCAAAGTAGCAGCACTCAACCTACAGAAGAATAAAGAGACCTTTCATGAATCCAAGGCTTCCTTTGATGAACCTACACCATCAGGATTGCAGGTACCACCATCTAGGAGCATACCTCAGCAAGTACCTTGTAGCGATAGCCCTGAGCAAGCACAGCAGGATACCGCATCAGGAAGATGTGACGAGGATGAATCGACAGGAAGTGTACAAGCCTTCCTACACAGCTGCTTGAAACTCCTGAGAAATGATAAAGCTATCGGTGAGATATAGCGCATGATAGATCAGTATCAGCAACCCTCTCTCTCGAGCAGTGCACACCACGCTGTCCATAATATTACAAGACATGCAAGGACAGGAAGAGAGATGAAATTCACAGCGCAGATCGGTGAATTTGAAATGGATGAATTTGTCTTAGATCTAGGATCAAAGGTGAATGTTCTAATTAAGCAGACATGGGAACAGATGGGTAGCCCTCAGTTAGCCCTATAACCTATCCACTTGAGATTAGCTAATCAGGTGCCAGTTGATATTGATGGAGTTCGTACTTTCATGGACTTCAAGGTTATAGAAATCATTGGTGACAGTCAACCATATCCAACACTATTAAGTATTGATTGGGCAATTGGCAGCAAAGCTGTCATTGACCTAAAGAAACGACAAATGACCTTTGAGGATGTGCAGATCCAGGTCATCGCACCGCTAGATCCTTACCAGGGTCCTAGATATATTGAACCCATCCGAGCAGAGGAAGAGGCACATAACATCGATAGTCTCTACCAGATGACTGCAAACTAGAACGACTATATAAATCCAACCGCAAAAGGGCATATTAGTTGGCGATGCGACAGCTCATGCGCATCGGATTCGGATGTTGGTCTCGAAAACTGGCAGAATAGACTTTATGAAGTCTCATCGCGCAGATGTGTGTTTATAAGTAAGTCACTGTGATGGATTGGCGCCAAGATCGCTGAGACCCCATCATATCATGGTCTGACGGATATTCAGGATTTTTTTGAACAGTTTGAGCAACAAATTCTTCATGAGCAGAGGACCGCAGCTATGGACCTTGCAGTTCATGCCACACCTGCAAGATGGTGGTATGTGCATAAAGAGAATATCACATCATGGGATAATATGAAAAGACTTATGGCGATCATATTTTCTGACGACAAACAGTATGTTCAGCAGAAATACACAGGAGAAACTGACCCCAGGATACACATTCAGACATGTGAACAGAACTGGTCGGACATTCCAGAGGATGAATGGGTTCATAGATTCATTCACACATTGGACATAGTTCCAAGGAACTGGTATAGAGAGACTGAGCTGCGCAAGGGAACAACCACATGGTCACTTATGACAGACAACTTCCTACTCACCTTTGCATTTGAGTCAGAACATCCAAGTGTTGCTCAGGCCCTAGACATAATCAAGACAAAGATTTTTGAGGATTGCACCATCTCAGTACCAGTCCAACCTGAGTGGACTATCCAGCTAGAAGAGGCGTTGGAATGTTATAATTTTACATCAGAATCAGAGGAGGCGGATGAGGATCCTCACAATACCAACATTCCCGAATCAGAAGGCACTCGTGATGTGGATGTACCATAGTTAGAGATTCCAGTGATCACCGAGCCCATCAAGATTAAAAAGATAAATATTGGCACAGACGCAGAACCTAAGTTTGCCTCTATTGGAGACTACTGGAATGATGAAACAGTCGGCCACATTGCAGATCTGTTACATGACTATCAGAACCTATTTCCCACCAAGTTCACAGAAATGAAGGGAATAGTTGGAGACCTGGGAGTCATGAGGATACCATTAAAGGAGGATGATAGACCAGTAAAGCAGCGCCCATACAGATTGAATCCGCGCTACAAAGAAAAAGTAAAGGACGAAATCGATAAGATGCTAGTCGCAGGCATCATCGAGCCAGTTGAGGAAAGCAAATGGGTTAGCCCTATGGTAGTGCAAGAGAAGAAAACAAAAGGGGACATCAAGATCTGTGTTGATCTGCGAAAACTCAACGATGCATCACTTCATGATCCATTTCCAACACCGTTCACTAATGAAGTGTTAGACAACGTGGGAGGACAGGAGGTTTACTCCTTCACTGATGGGTTTTCAGGCTACCATCAGATCAGAATACATCCAGAAGATCGATCCAAGACCACCTTTGCAACCGAATGGGGCTCGTTCCAGTATACGGTAATGCCATTTGGTCTTAAGAATGCACCAGCTATATTTTCTAGAGTAGTAGTTGCTGTATTTAAAGAATACATTCATAAGTTTTTAGAAGTATATTTCGATGACTGGACTGTATTTGGGTTAATCGATAAGCACATAGGTGATCTAAGACTGATGTTAGAGAAATGTAGGCAGTACCAGATTTCTCTAAACTTGAAAAAATGTATATTCTGTGCACCATTTGGTATCTTGTTGGGTCACATTGTTTGCAGACAAGGCTTGATGGTAGACCCCGCCAAGATCGCTATCATTGTAAAACTTCCAGCACCCAACTCAGTCAAGCAACTGAGGACAGTACTTGGTCATACCGGGTACTACAGAAAGTTCATCAAGGGCTACGCAAATATTACAACGCCGATGGAGAAATTGCTCAAGAAGGATGTAAAATTCCTATGGAACGAAGAATGCCAGCAGAGTCTAGACATACTTAAGGAGAAGATGGTTACAGCACCCATCCTAGTATTTCCAGACTGGACTAAGCCTTTCCATGTACATGTGGATGCATCCGGCATCACATTAGGAGTCGTCTTGACCTAGCCAGGAGAAGGGGATCTTGACCATCCCATCGCATATTCCAGCAGAAAGCTATCCACAGCAGAAAAAAACTACACCACAACAGAAAGGGAGGGCTTAGCTATGGTATATGCACTGCAGAAGTTCAGGCACTACCTATTGGGCGCCTCGTTTAAAATGTTTACTGATCATTCCGCATTGAAGTACCTAGTCAATAAGCCAGTGTTAGGGGGGAGAATCTGCAAATGGTTACTCCTCTTCTAGGAGTATGATTTTGAAATCATTGTGAAACCAGGAAGACTGAATGCAGGACCGGATCATCTGTCATGGTTAGACTCAGGCAAAGAGCCCAGTAACCTAGAAGACAATATTCCAGATACGTCGTTGTTTTCCATACAGATTGCAGATGAATACTATGCCGACATTATTCAATTCCTCACCACAGGAGTAGCAACTAATGACTTTACTAAGCAGCAAAAGAAATAGTTGGTTGTGAAGGCAGTAGACTTCACCCTCATTGCAGGATGCCTATACAAGTTAGGCCCGGATGAAGTTCTATGCAGATGTGTAATGCCACATGAAAAAGACGTTATTATCAAAGAGGCTCATTCAGGAACCGCAGGAGGTCATTTCGCTGGAAAACCGACTGCGCAGAAAATCTTAGAGGCAGGCTTGTGGTGGCCTACATTGCATAAAGACACTAAGGACTTTTGCAGATGCTGCGATATCTACCAAAGGGTAGGAAAACCCTCATGACGTGATGAAATGCCGCTGCGACCGCAGGTCACGTTGCTCGCATTTGACAAATGGGCTATAGATTTTGTGGGTCCAATCAACCCACCAGGGAAGCGCACTGGTGCGAGATATATTATCACTGGAACAGAGTACCTCACCAGATGGGCAGATGCCACAACAGTAAGAAATTGTGATGCTGCTACAGCTGCACATTTCCTCTTTGAAAACATCATCAGCAGGTTAGGATGCCCAGTAATTTTGATGAGCGACCAAGGTACACATTTCTTGAACAATACTATTGAGGCATTAACAGACGAATTCCAGATCCAGCACCATAAGAGCACTCCCTACCACCCACAGGCTAATGGTACAGTAGAGGCCTTTAATAAGATTTTAGAAAATTCTCTTACTAAGATCTGTAATAGCCAGAGGAATGATTGGGACCTCAGAGTTAACGCTGTCTTATGGGCATACAGAACCACATGCAAGAAACTTACGGGACACACACCTTTCAGCTTGGAATATGGACAAGAGGCTGTTATTCCTATGGAGTATATTCTCCCCAGTTTAAGAATCACTCAGATTATCGAGATGACTGATACCAACACAGTCGAAGCAAGGTTAGCATAGCTGCTTGCCTTAGAAGAAGACCGGTTCATCACTGGATTCCATTAGAAAGTGCAGAAGGCCTGAGAAAAAGCTTGGCATGATAGACACATTAAGAATAATACTTTCCAGACCGGAGACCTGGTGCTCCTTTATGACATCAAATTCATCAAGTTCCCAGGGAATTTTAAGGCATATTGGCTGGGACCATATCAGATCCAACAAGTTATAGAAGGAGGTTCCGTTCAACTCAGCCAGCTGAACGGGGAGCTCTTACCCACATGGATTAATGGCAGTAGGCTTAAGCTCTATAGTGACAGCCTCCCCACCTCTCAGCCCTAGCATGAACAGTTCATGATGGTGCAGGTGTCCAGTGTAGTTGAAAGGAGGCATCGCACCGAGAATGAGTCTACACCTGAAAAAAATAAAAAAAATAAAAAAAATAAAAAAAATAAAAAAAATTATTTTTTTAACACTGTTTGTTTGCGCAGGTGATGCGGAGTTGCATCGTAGCAGTAAGATGTTTCCCCCTGACACGTACCCAGTTTGCAACCGATAGTGGGCTAGTCAAGTCACTATCTGATAGGTAGTTAATGAAGAAATGACCGGTATCCCCTACCGTAGATTTGGCAGCAGTATATTAAATTTTTCCAGATTTGGTAAATCTCCGATGACACCGGTGCTTGGATATGCACGTTTTGAGGGACACGTGATCCGATCTCAGCAATTATGACAGATCAGAATGATGGGTAGGGTCTCATCCAAGTAATTATGATGACCAACGGGGTTGACCCAGGAGGACCGTTGCGTCGGGTAGTATGCCTTCAGCATAAAAGTAGACATCCCTCAAGTAGGAAGGGTACAGTTGCCAAATCTCGAGAGCTATGCAAGGTAGTGGTCAGTATCCCCTGTGCAGAGCCAATTAAGTTGCAGAGTACAGTGAATTCCAGAGTTCGAAGCCACTGCATGCCCAGAGTATTGAGCCAAGCAAATTCTGACTGAGGCCGAACTTATAGAATTCAAGCTTAGAAAGAACGTACTGGCCGTGCGTTCGCCATGACGGTGCCACCCAAGGTTGTGAAATTAGAGATAGCACAAGTGAGACAGTCGCTAAGGATGAAGAGTCAAGCACCAAAAGTAGAAGTTGTCACTAAAGTCTTTGCTAAGGAGAAGAAGAACGCCGAGCCGATCACTGAAGATAAGAAAGCAAAGCAGAAGAATGATGAGAAGAAATTTCCCATTAGGAGAAAGGTAAAAATGAGAAAAAGAAAGCAACCGGAGAAAATCACTGACCTATCTGATCAGCTAAGAAAAGCACGAAATATTGCGAAGGTGCTGAAACAGAAACCTGAGGGTCAGAGGCAGCATGTGGATCTGGCCCACTTCGAAGAGCAAAGAAGTGGAAGAAGACTGCAAACCCAATGGAGGGGAGACTTCCAGAACGAGGACAAAGGCTTGTTCTCAGAGCGGAGTTCATGGGTTGCTTCTTCTCCATCTACGAGGCTCTAGATGGAAGGAAATGTTTGAGAAGGCTGGAAGATACAGATTTTCCTTGTGATAAAAGTTCTAACCCAGATAAAACGGAAAGGATATCTGTGGAAAACTTCTCAAACACTAGAGCGCTCATCGAGAAGAAAGAGTGAAGAGAGCGAAACCGTGACTATGGGCAGAAAGGATAAGAGAGCCCAGCGAACTAAGTTACCGAAATTCCAAGAGAACACACTGAGGAGATGAAGAATGAAGTCGCAGGACTTCAAGGCAGGTTACAGTGCACTTCACAGGAGGCGAAGGATAAGTTGCAGCAGGAGAAGCCCATTGCAGGTGGCTCGAGGACGAGCCACAAGTAAGTGTTAGGGGACTGTTGGAGCAGGGTCCCGCAGCTACAGAAGAAGCTGTTAGTTTTGGCGAAAAGATATAAGTTTTGGCGGAAAGAGGACAAGGCAGAGCTACGACGCCGTAGCACGTTTCCAGCTGGAGAGCAGAGCCGGAAACCATGACTTTTGGGATAGAAAAGTCAAGAAGGAAACAGTACCTGAGCGGCTGAGAGAAGAAAGCTCAACCACTGCATTGAAGGCAGTGGCGGAAGACAAGAGGGCTCAGCAACCCTCATAAAGAAGAAGGAGCAATGAGGCTCAAGCATTGAAGGTGAAGGATAGAAATGAGAAGCGGTGCATAGTACCCATGGTCAGTGCCGGGAAGCATGGAAGACTGCAGAGAGCTGTGGTGTGACGGGAAGCGGCTACCTAAAGGACAGAGAGGACCGACTATCACTATTTAGGGTTTGGGTTTACTGTTGGGACAGGCCCACAGTGTTGTAATGGCGAGACCTTCGGGCCACCTATAAAAGCTTGCATTTTGTATTGTAAAGGGTTAGCTAATCAGTCAGTTAGCCAGTTGGTTGGTTCATAGGATGAGTCATTAGTTGGTCAGTAGATTATTTTGAGTAGACTTAGGAGTCAGTTAGACAGACTGTGTTGTAACGATCCAGACACCTAGCTTGTCTGTGAGTCATTTGAGTCTGTATGTAACCATCCACAGAGGGGAAAGAGAGGGAAGGATTTATTGAAAGAAAGGCAATATAGAGATAGAAATAGACCAGAGATCTAGAAGAGATCTCGCGCTGCATATGCAGTGCAACAGACTGTGCTAACTCCCCTCAAGATATATAATAGAAGCACAGTTTGGTGGACGTAACTCCCATCCTGGGGGTGAACCACATTAAATCTGTGTGTTATGTGTTGTATGAATGTGATTGTATTTGCTTATTGTTGCTGGTTATCATGCATATGATGTTAGTTGCAGTAAGTGAACGTATGTATTGCTCAGCTCATGGTAAGGCAAGATGATAGAGATAAGTTGAAGTATTTTAGTAAGCTGCTTAAAGACTCCTTTACGTCTATTTCTAACGACCATTTACTCACAATATAACTTCTGGGAAGTAGAGTTTCGCACCGTGACATAGTCAACGCTAAGAGTGCAAAGTCGTAGTGGTAAGATATCGCAGAGAGGCGATATCGCACTGGCAGAGGAGCTGCGGTGCGCGATACTGCGAGATGAGGACTTAGCGTTGAGGAAAGGTTGGGTGTCCCGTGGTGTGCAGAGATGCGATAAGGTTGGGGGTATTGTGAGTAAGTGGAAGCCATGCGACGTGGGAAGAAACGTGCGACTTGCGCGTGGAGAAGGATCACAAGGCTAAAAGTGCTGTGAGTAGAAGGGGATGTGTGATGTGTAGATATAGCTAACCTTGGGACTCACAGGAGTAAGAAAAGATACGTAGGATGCTCAGAACCTGGTCCAAGACACTTTAGTCTTGGCCAACCCATTAGATTCACTTCGGGTGAGACTTCAGATCGCTTCGTGGTCTGTCGCCGAAATGGCAAGTGAGTTAGGGGTGTTGTTGATTGATTATAGTAAACCCGGGTCAGCCCATGCAATCAACAGTGCACTAGAAAGATATTCTCTCAAAGTTTTCATCTTTCATACTGTATTGATTTTTGACACCGGAATTCTGAACCTTGTCACTAGGGGGCTCAACCATTCTGAACTCTTTACTGGAAGTGGCTGCCATATCAGACTTACAAAATGACACATAAAAATCATAATTTACTAACTCGCCATGTGTTATGTTCTCCTCCTTATGTGGTGGAATTATGATGGCTTGTTCACCCACCCATTTCTCTACTTCATGCCCTGCTGAGATGTGCTCATTTTTTTATCCCTTGTGAGGCTAAAGGGGTGACTATAAATCTGAATTGTGTTTCTCTGTTGGATCAAATCCAAAATATATCTCACCATCATCAATCTGCCCCATCTCTTTTGCACTTATCTTGAAATCAACCACAAATAAATTTGGAGTCATTTCACCTTCCACGTTACCAACAACTAGATGTTGGACTGTTAGATCTTTAGTTGTGCATGGATATTCTCCATCTCCTTCTGATGAAGGGTTTGGTGACTCATCATCCTCATGGATGATGCAAATAGGTTGATCTCTCTTTGGGGAAAACCCAAATAATCTCTCAAAGAAACCATTTACATATGGCTCTAATGAATCTTCACTTTTGGTCCTCTTTTCTTCCCCTTTACTTTGAGAAGTGGAACAACTTAGTTCCTTTCTTGATGGATTATTGGTATTCAAATAACCTACATGTGTTAATGTTTTTGAAAACATAGTCTCTCCATATTTATTTCCTTCATGCTAAGAGACACTACTACTCCCTTTTCCATGTTTGCTTGCCAACTGCTTGGCAAGGAATTCTCTAGTCTCTTAATCTAACTGAATGATGCTTTGGGATACATATTTAATCCATTTCAACGTTCTTTGAATCAAAATTCTTAAATCTTATTGATCATCCATTTTTGAATGCTCTTCTTCATACAACTTAAATTCTAAATCTCCCATGAATGGAACTAATTCCACAACTGCAACTTGAAGATATTACTGAGCTACTTTTCCACTGAGAGTTACTTTCCACAGGATGAGCCAAGGAAGGTGCTCTGATACCACTGTAATGTCCTAATTATGGTGTGCAGACCTGAACACTTTAATTTTGTAATTTTATTTAAACAATTCTTAAATTTTAATTGGTTCACACAGAGCATTCTCGGATTGGGAAAAACAAGAGTTTCTTCTTGGAAATTTTGCAAAGGACAAGAGTTATCGGTGGGAAGAAAACAAAGAGATGTTAGACATGGAATTTCATATCCCCTAACACATTTATATCTGGTGCCATTTAGGGTTCATATTCCGCACCGCGGAAACCTACTACCACGCTTCTGGGCAGCCAAACCGTGAAACTGAGAGTAGTTCAGTCTGTTTCAACCAGGGGATTCTGAAAAATTGTAGAGGTTTGTTCTAGAATTAATATATCATAAATAAAGTTTCATTTATTTTAATAACATATCATAGGAAAAGGAAAATATTCTACAAGTTGTAAAGGTGATACTAGCTTGCCGGGAATATCACTAGCTCCATATTCAAGCCTTTAAAAATAGGGTAAGGGAGGTTCAGATTCTCTTTTTTGGACTTGGGAGACTTATATATGTATATTAGTGACTCATCAGAAAAATAATGGGGTTATTTGGAGTCATACAAGTTGAAATATGGAAGTTACAGTAAAACTAGTTATTTTCCAATGCAAATCTAGAATAGGTTGACTTAAAATTAGTAAATCTCATCCATTTCGAACCAGATTGGAATAAAAATTGTAGAGAATGTTTATGATATCATATTAAAACCAATAAACTAGAAATTACTCTCATTGATTAACTATAACACTCTCTTCAACATTGTGCATAATTACAATTTATTTTATTGACATAATACAAAGAAGGGCATGGAGGTTTGAACCCTTAGATATTGAAAACTATTGGACCTATTAATGAAATATGATGTATATTAATGGATGGCTTTAGGATGATAAAAAATATTGAATCATCTCAAAGAGGCTGCTCCATAGCTCCAATGTAACCTACAATGAGAAGGGGAGAAGAGCAGAAGAGGAGAGAGGGAATGAGAACCTTGGGGCGCATCTTCCAAGAGCCCGAGGAAAAACACTCAGAAAGGAAGCCTTATATTCATAAACATCAACATAATAAACATCCAAACTGAGAAATGGAGCTCCAATTGTCTTTAAATAAACCTGGGTGACTTGTTGAGCAAGTCAATCACTTGTTAAGCAAGTTACCACTTGCTAAACCCTAACCCTAGCCACAAATTCGACCTCCTTGAGTAAATTATCATGTGTAAGACAATAAATATATTTCCCTTTCATATACCTTCATCCAATTTGGAAAATTTTCTTTCCTTGACCCATAGTTGCTATTTTTCCTTATTACAGCTTTTCTTGGCTTTCCTATTTTTATGACTGAACTCCAAAAAGGAAACTACACCCTCCTTTGTCAATTGTTGCCTTTTTTGTATTTTATTGCTTTTGTAATATATTTTGGCACTTTCCCTTTTCCTATCTGGTTGATTTTGTCATACATTTTCTAATTTTCCCTTGGCAAGTTGGCTTGTCCAAGTGGCCCTCCTGTTAATGGGAATTTATTTTTCACCTAATTAATTACATAATAATATTTAATGACAATTAATATACCAAGTACATCCCTCCTAAGTGACATTTAAATAAAATATCATAGGTTAATTTATTTAATGCATCTTTTGACCCCCTTGGTGTTAGGCAAGGTCAACACTTCTAGCGATCAAAATGTGGGGATATGACAGAAGCGTACGGGATCAAGTATGGTAAGTGGTAAGACACTAAAAGGACTTAATTTTTCTAAGCAAACTATTGATGTAATTGTAACTTCGAAATGTATTCATCCATATTTCTTATGTATTTTAACCCGATATTTATTCCGAGATGTATTGTAATGTATTTGAGTCATGTCATACCCCGATGTTTATTCCAGGAAGTTTCTATAATGAGAAAGTCATGTCAAGTCATTGTGGGTAACCCTCCTATTGGTCAAGGGTTAAATTCCCCACATTTATGGGGCCCTTGGTTTATTAGACTATCCTAGTGAATTTGACCCTAGGAAAGTCATTGTAAGTTAGGGAAATAGTCCCCACCATTGTGTTACCCTCCTATTGGTTGGAGGAGGCAAAGTCCCCACAAGTGGTGGGGCACTAGGGTTATTAGACACTCCTAGAGATGTCAGATCTAGTAAGTAATTGTTAAGTGAAACTGACATGTTGGAGTGCACTTCAAATGAACAGAAGAATATAAATAGAGAGTGAGCCTCTCTATTTATCTCACTTGCAACACTCACACTCACTCATTGGGGGGGGCATGAGTGAGTAAGTAATTGTTAAGTGAGGCCGACATGTTGGAGTGCACTTCAAGTGAATAGAAGAATATAAATAGAGAGTGAGCCTCTCTATTTATCTCACTTGAAACACTCACAGTCACTCATTGAGGGGCGCATGAGTGAGAGAGGAGAAGTTCTCTCAGTGTGAGAGAGAGAGACTGCTGCTGTCGGGAGATCATCTTACTGTTTTCTAGTTTTACTGTTTTGGTGTTGATTCTATCTCTGAGGAAGTTGCAGGGATTTTTCCTTTATGGTTTCCCTGAGGAAAACTCTTTTTGTCTCTTGTCTCTTGTGATGTGCTTATGTTTTATCTGCTGTGCTTGTTATTCTCTTAGTTAAAAGATCCTAATATCATAATGCTAGCTTGAATGATGAAAAAATAACATGGTATCAGAGCTAACCTGAGAAGAAGACATTGTGCAGATATAGAAGCTAGGGATCCTTAATTTTTGGGTCTCTTTCCACAATCTATCAGCAAAAGTATGCTAGGCTGACTCTCCCTTGAAGGGTGCATCTTTCTGTCGAAGCGGAATTCGATTCCGAGCATTTTCAGTTTTCAATGCGGAAATTAGGGTTTTCTACAGAAGATGAATTTTTGAGTGAGACTAGAATAGGATTTTTCTCATCATCAAAACCAAATTTTAGAGACCTGGATCAAGAAATTGGGTTGGGTAAAACTCCAAAAAAGTCAAACCCTAGTTTGACCCCGAGCTAGAAAAATCCTAAATACTAAAACTGCTAAGTTTTGGTACATTTGATATATCTAAATATTGGAGTAGGTTAAGGACTTGAAAATTACAGGGGACAAATATAAAATCCTAATTAATACTGTTTCCAAAAATCACCCTCATATTCTCTATATTCTAGGAGCTATGATCCCTCCAAGTTAGGGTTCCAGCCTCTTCCAGAATTCATCCCTAAATAGGACACTTGGGGAGAATTGATATAGCTTGGGATACAGAGGTCCAAATGGAATTTCAAAAGATTTTCCAAAAATGGAAACAAATTTACTTTCGGTGGTCGAAATATCAGACTCAGAAGATAAACCAGTGACATGCGGCATTCCATACAACTTTGCTGTTCTGAACATTCCTGTAAACGGTCACCTTGGGAAAAGGATCATAAATCCCAAATGGTGAAACAAATTCTGATTAAAATTGTGGTTTTGTATCAGGGACATGTGAGGTTACCATAGGGAGAACTTTTATACATAGAGGAGTAGTAATTTCGGAGCTATCATAGAAATAGTAACATGAATTTTTGCAGAAGAAATTTGAAAACTAGGGCTTCCTGTTCCGGGAGCTTCCCTCCACTGTTTTTAGAAAAGGAGTACATTGGACAGCTCCATTTGAAGAGAACTATATATATATCCAATCAGATATTAAATATTCCAAGTTTTGAAAATTAGAGTTTCTGTGACAAACCCTAGATCAGCTAGCTCTAGAACCAGGACGGACACCTCAAATCGGTAAGATCTAATCCTTTGCTATTTTCATTTGAGGTTCTCATTTCAAAGTAATCTATCACATCAGCTTGATGATAAGCTTGGTGAAGTTGACAACTTCTAAGAATGGAAGTATATGATCTCTCTAAAGAAAATGAATTGGACACCTACATGAAGTAGAGAGGTTCCAGTTCCGGAGGGAGATGAGGCTAGAAGCCTTACACAAGAAGAACTTGGTCAAGGCCAAGAAGATAATTGTTGATTCAGTCACGGATCAAATTGTACCACAAGTGTCTTCCCTAAAGACACCTATGATGTTTGATTCCTTAACCAAGCTATTTGAAGGGAAGAACATAAATCAGAATATGACCTTAAGAAACCAGTTGAAGGAAGTGAAGATCCAGAATGTAGAGACCATATAGCCGTACTTTACAAGGGTCTCTCAAATCAAAGAACAACTTGAAGTGGTAAAAGAAAAAGTGAAGAATGCAGAAGTGGTGATAGCCACCTTGAATGGCCTCCCAGGATCATGGGATTCATTCATTCGAGGAATGTGTGCTAGAAGGAAGTGATTACTTTCAGTAGACTCTGGGAAGAAGAAGAAGCTCGACTAATAAGAAGAGAAGAGACGATGGGAGCAATTGAAGAACAAGCTCTCACCATCGAAAGAATATCCCTCAAGCGATGAGGAATATGAAGGAATCGATTCTTGAAGAACCTCTTATCCATCTTGAGAGCTTGGATAATAAATGGTGAATTCATGAATGAAGAAGGTGATGAAGCAGAAGGATCAAGAAGAAGTCTACCCACGAAACAAATAAAGATAAGTATTCAATTGTCATTTCATGGTATTGTTTTGTTATGCATTTTTTTATATTCAGTTGATGTATTATGCATGATAGGATGTCTGCATTAATGACAGCATACTACTTATATGCATGTGATGGGTAAGTAGGTCATGGTGCTATACAACTCTCCATTGCTACTTATCTAGAATGAAAACTCTTTGCTGACATATTGGATTAGTGCACAGTCTCAATGTTGTCCTGGTAGAGATGGAAGGCATCTAGAAAGTTTCTGTGAGATATGGAAGGATGTTGTATTGGATGAAATAGTTGCATGATCATATAGTTATGCATAAGAATTTTTCATTATGAATATAGCTTATGAAATGTTTCTAACCATACAAATGAATTTGAATTGTAGGAAAGATCGCATACATAATCACCTACAAGCAAAGAAGAATGAAGACTTGTTTCAAAGAACAAGTGACGACAGTTCAAAAACAAAGAATAATATGACGAGTGCAGTGAAATCATTAATGTAGAACCTTCCAGCCACCAAGAAGAAAGGGAAGAACAGTTCAAGAAGAATGATGTCTAGGATGCACTATCGAGACCTAAAGAGAAGTTCATAGTTCCATAATGCAGTAGATGGAAACATCATGGGATACAAAGAAAGATTTGTAGCATGAGGCTTCTCACGAAAAGAAGGCCTAGACTACGAAGAGACTTTTGCAGCCAGTAAGAGTTTAAAAACATATATGATGAGCTTGATGAATATCTTAACCTTTGCTACAAGGTTGAAGATGCAAGTCTATACACTAGATGGTCACATAGAATATTAGTAGCATAGGAAGCTAATTGTCACTCCGGTACAGAATGTTTCAGTGCATAGAGTATAGAAGACATAGGGAGTATGATGCTTTGCTTCAGAGGGAGTGACTGCAGAAGGTCCTGTGTTTCGACATGGTACAACAGGATGGTCAAATTACTGATGACTCTAGGATTTACTAAGAGTAAAGTGGATTCCAACCTTTACTACAAGGTTGAGGATGGCAACCCAATGATGCTTATACTGTATGTAGATGATGTATTTGTGACATGTACAGATGGGTTGATTGCTGATACGAAGAGAAAGCTTGCTGCTGAGTTCGAAATGAAGGACTTGGGGATGATGCATTACTTTCTAGGTATGGAGGTGTGGTAGAGTACAGATAGAATCTTCCTTGGACAAGGGAAGTATGCAGTCGAGATCCTACAGAGGTTTGGGATGATGGACTACAAGGCTATAGCCACACCGATGGCATCGAACTTGAAGCTATTAAGTGATTGTTCATTAGAGTTAGTTGATGCTACGATGTATCGTAAGATGATTGGGTCATTGATGCACCTGATGAACACGAGACCAGATATTTTCTTTGCTATGAACACCTTGAGCCAGTTCCTGACAGATCCGAGACATGTTCACTTGATTGCTGCAAAGCATATTCTAAGGTACCTGAGGGGTACAATTGATTATGGGCTCAAGTACGATGCGAATCAAAAGATTAACCTAGAGGGTTATGTTGATTCAGATTGGGCAGGCAGTGCCATCGATAGGAAGAGCACTTCAGGGTGTTTCTTCAGTATGGGTTCAGGTGTGATCTCTTAGTTTAGTAGGAAGCAATATTGTGTGGCACTGAGTATAGCTGAAGCAGAGTATGTCGTAGCTTGTTCAGTTAGTTGTGAGGCAGTATGGCTACGAAAGCTACTGTATAATTTATTTGATCTCCAGTTGGATGCTACTTGTATACATTGTGACAAATAGAGTTGCGTGAAGTTGTCAGAGAATCCAGTGTTCCATGACAAGTCGAAGCATATCGAGATCAAGTACCACTATATCAGGGATATGGTGCAGAGGGGAGTAGTGAAGCTCCAGTATGTTGCGACGGAGGAACAAATAGCTGATGTATTGATGAAGCCATTGGCTAGCCTGAAGTTTGAGTACTTAGGGAGAATCTTGGTGTTCTCCAGATCGAATTTTCCTCCAAGGGAAAGTGATGAGTTCCATATCCATTCTGACATGGTGAGAGGATTGGTTCCTTCCATGTCAGATATGAGTGCTGAGATCAGTAGCCATTCTGACGAGTAGGTCTGATGTAAGGGCTGAGCCATTCTGTCATGGTGAGAGGATTACTTCCTTCCGTGTCATATATGAGTGTTGGCCATTATGTTGAGTAGGACAGATGTAAGGGAAATTGCCATTCTTTGAATGGAGCTGCCTGGTGAGGTACCGGGAACACTTAGTCTAGGACTGAGTAGCCATTCTGATGTGAGAAAGGGATGTGTTCCCACTTGATCAGATGTAAGGGCTGAACCATTTTGTCATGGCTAAAGGATTAAGTTCCTTCCATGTTAGATGTGAGTGTTGGCCATTCCGACAAGTAGGTCGGATGTAAGGGAAACTGCCATTCTCTAGGAGAATGGAGGCACCTGGTCAGTTACCAGGTAGCTCAGTCGAGGAGGACTGGGGGCCATTCTGATATCACTGTAGGATTGGTTCCTACAAGATTAGATGTGAGTGCAAGCCCTTTCATCATTGTGAGAAGGATGTGTTCCCACCTGGATGAATGTAAGTGGAGAAATATTTCATCATTGTGAGCAGGATGTGTTCCTGCCTGGATGAGAGTCTTTCATCATTGTGAGCAGGATGTGGTTCCATCCTGGGTGGAAGAACAGATTTCTTCCATCATTATGAGCAGGATGTGGTTCCAGCCTGGATGAAAGTGAGGAAATCTTCCATCATTGTGAGCAGGATGTGGTTCTGGCCTGGGTGAAAGAACAAAGTTCTTTCATCATTGTGAGCGGGATGTGGTTTCGGCTTGGATGGAAGTGCAGAACTCTTCCATAATTATGAGTAAGATGTGTTCTAGCCTGGATGGATGTGAGTATTGTGCCCTTTTGATGAGTAGGTTAGATGTAAGTGCTGAAGCCTTTTCACAGATGATATTAGTTGTGTCCTATCATGCTGGTGAATGTGAGTGCTGGGCCTTTCTGACGAGTAGGTCAGATATAAGTGCTAAAGAAGACCTACATGGAGGCTAGGCCTACAACTAGCATGAAAAAGGGCTAGCTCTGTAGAACTTCCTGTGATGAGAAGAATCATGAGATAGAACCAGGGATGATCTAGATCGAGTGATGATCGAGATCCAGTGATGATAGCTAGCAATGATCTAGATCGAGTGATGATCAAGATCTAGTGATGATGATCCAGCAGTGATGATCCAGATCGAGAGATGATTGAGATCCAGTGATGATAGACAGCAATGATCTAGATCAAGTGATGATTGATATTCAGTGATGATGATCCAGCAGTGATGATCCAGATCGAGTGATGATCGAGATCTAGTGATGACATCCAGTGATGATCCAGATCCAGTGACGATGCCTCATGATGATCCAGATTGAGTGATGATCTAGATCCCATGATGATGATCCAGATCGAGTGATGATCTAGATTCAGTGATGATGATCCAGATCGAGTGATGATCCAGAACCCGTGATGATGATCCAAATTGAGTGATTATCTAGATTCAATGATGATAATCCATGATCGAGTGATGATCTAAATTCAGTGATGACGATCCAGATCGAGTCATGATCCAGATGCAGATGAAGATGACTTGAATATGAAGATGACAATAACTCAATGATTATCCAGATGATACAGAGAAGAAGACTTGTGCTGATAAATTATGTCGAGAGAATACCTTCCTAGTTAAGAGGGAGTGTTGATGTAATTGTAACTTCAGAATGTATTCATCCGTATTTCTTATGTATTGTAACCCGATGTTTATTTCGGGATGTATTGTAATGTATTTGAGTCATGTCGTACCCCGATGTTTATTCTGGGAAGTTTCTATAATGAGAAAGTCATGTCAAGTCATTGTGGGTAACCCTCCTATTGGTCAAGGGTTAAATTCCCCACAGTTATGGGGCCCTTGGGTTATTAGACTATCCTAGTGAAGTTGACCCTAGGTGAGTCATTGTAAGTTGGGGCAATATTCCCCACCATTGTGTTACCCTCCTGTTGGTTGGAGGAGGCAAAGTCCCCACAAGTGGTGGGGCACTAGGGTTATTAGACACTCCTAGAGATGTTGGCTCTAGTAAGTAATTGTTAAGTGAGGCCGACATGTTGGAGTGCACTTCAAGTGAATGAAAGAATATAAATAGAGAGTGAGCCTCTCTATTTATCTCACTTGCAACACTCACACTCACTCATTGGGGGGCACATGATTGAGAGAGGAGAAGTTCTCTTAGTGAGAGAGAGAGAGACTACTGCTATCGGGAGATCATCTTACTATTTTCTAGTGACTTGTTTTGGTGCTGATTCTATCTCTGAGGAAGTTCCGGGGTTTTCTCCTTTATGGTTTCCCCAAGGAAAACTCTTTATGTCTCTTGTCTCCTGTGATGTGCTTATGTTTTATTGTTGTGCTTGTTATTCTCTTAGTTAAAAGATCCTAAGATCATAATTCTAGCTTGAATGATGAAAAACTAACACAAACATCGTAGAGGTCATTGAGTTGCACACCATCAAGGAGAGAGGCATGCACAAAGTGTGAGAGGTATGGAATATGGATGTCGGAATCCATGATAGAAGACATAGAGAACACTGAATGTGTGACTGAGTCATCAATAGTAATAATAGCTCCATTAGTCACTTATTTTTCATCAACAACATCATAATAAGATGAATCAATATCTTCTACTTCAAGAGACATAGAAAAATATGGCTCTTCAATATTTTCTTCTTGATTGAAAGAGGAAGCATTCAAATCAAAGAGAGTAGTAGCAAAAAGAACTATGTGAGAAACTTCTTCTTCATGATCAACTTCATCAGAGACTGTAGAGGCCGAGAGATATTGAGAGAGAGAAATCATTGAGGAGCTAGAGGCACTCTCCACAAAGCTAGAAGGATCCTCATTGTCCTTTCCCAAAACTATATCCAATGTTTTCCAGAGATTATTTGGGTATTCAATAGAATCAATAAGGTAGCGCATGCTTGGAGAGATAGCTATACAAATAGATCCAATTTCTCTATCACAGTCACTCAACCAGTAACTTGGTTCTTCACAAGAATCTTCACTAGCTCCAATATATATCTCATAGAGATTTTGTCTCTTTAGAGATGAAATCATCTTCAATTTACACTCTGAATAGCTTGTGAATGGAGAAAGAAGAGGAGCTAATACTCTTGAATCCATTCGAAGTTGAACCTACAAATTTGAAAAGGAGGATTAATTAATGAACTCTCAAAGATATGATATCATGTAGAGCTTTGATATCCTAAGCTCTGATACCATGTAGAAATTCTAAAGCCTTGATGGAATAAGGAATTTCATAAACAAGCTAAGGATGTAGGCACACAATTAACCTCACAGAGAATTGTAGAGAATTAGCATAAGGAGAGAAGAAGAAGAATTAATGAAAACACATTAATGAATGATTAATAAATTATAATTGATATTATTACATAGGTAATACATTTTTATAAAGGAAAATAGTGTTTCTAGAAGACAACTCAAGCTAGCTGATAAAGCAGGCTTACTAATTATGATAAACCCCATAATTGCCTAAAGTACTTTGCCAATCTACCAAGAAACTCACAAATTAGCAATAGAATCTGTGAGTGATGATGAGTGAAGGAAATACTTGCTAATCCTAGAATATGGAGAGAAAATAATGGAGGATGGGTTGGAAACAAAAGATTCCAGTTTCCTAGTTGACTAGCTTTACCTTATCCACAGAAAAGTAGGATAACGTAGATAAAGTAGAATAAAGCAGAATCCACTGTAAAGCACAACTACCAATTCTGGATGGCCATAAAGTGGTCAAGATCAACCCAAAATCAGAAATCAATCATTCCTAGGATACAGATGGAAAGCATTGACTCTAAGTTGCAAGTGGATGCCAACTATCTAAGCTAGTGGGTAGGAAATTAATCAAATAATGATTAATTATTTTATGAGTGGGTTTATGATATTCCGGCACAAGTCACGGCTTGGAAAATCACTGGTCAAAATAGAATAAATCAACAAAAGAATTTTTGGGGTCCTCCTCTCCAACTCAGGATTGAATAGTAACAATGACACTTGTCATGTGGGCCCCCTATTTATAAGCCTCATTAGGTCTATTTTTCTTCTGATCACTGCAGTTCCATTTAGAGTTTGTTTGGGACGTCGTTCACACTTTTGGTTTCGTTTTTCTGTCCTCTTTCTTTTTATGAGACCAATGTCTCATGTTTAATACTAATTTTCTGGACCATTTCCCAAAAGTCGCATCGGTTTTCATTCCTTTGGCATATAATTGTCTCCAGACTTGTAATTTTCTACCTCTCATTTGCGTACTCAGTATGTAGTCTAATCCATCCACCCCAAGTTGGTACCTGATGTTTTACACATGATTGTCTAGACATTTTTCCAAAATTCATGTCGATTTGTGTGCCTTTCTGTGAATCTTCCCGTTCATGTATCAGCATGTTCAAGAGCCATCCACTCAATCTGTGCTACATAGTTGGTCACCTTTGACCACCTTTCACCATCCCTCCACAGGGCACCATTAGTGCCCCCTGGTTTGTGAAAGAGTAAGAATAGAAGAATGGACAGAGAACGTAGGATAAAATGTAATGTAATGTATATTTTATAAATGTAGAGGTGAATTACATAATAGGTGCCCCAGTAATTTATACCGTAATTGGGAAATAGAGGTGACTTTTCAAGTCACCTGTTAGTTTATTTACATTAATTAGCCTAGCTTAATAATTAAATTTGGCTTTCATTACATTGCCTTCCCTTAAGGAATCTTTGTCCTCAAAGCTTAATTGAAGACAATGACTATGTGAACTATTGCAACGTCTCTGATGTGGACATCTGCATGGGTTGTTACTGGCACGTGTTATCCCTGGTTCTATTTCGATTATGTGTTCAATTTTTTTGTTTGTTGGGAGCACATTAGGTAACTCTCGAAACACCTTGCGATGTTTTCAAATTATCTCTTGTGTCTTTGGTTGTTTGTCCATATCTCCTTCGCTTGTTAGAATATCCATTTCTTGACATTGAAGTATGTACATTGGTGCATCTTTCCAACGTATTTTTTCCATCTGATGTACTATAACCAGTTGTGTTGGAGGTGGTTGGAACCCATATAATTTGTGTGTTTTCCTAAATGCATGGAATTCAATAAAATGTTCTTAGTGATTTGTAGAGTATGTACACAAGGTTTGTAACCATTGTATTCCTAATACTATGTCGATTCCTCCTAGTGGTACCGCAAATAAATCTGATTCTAAGTTATATTATTGCATTTGTAACTTAACCTTATGACATCTTCCCACATTGTAAATCTTTTTTCCATATTCTATCATGACAATCATGTTAGGTACTAGACGAGTAAATAGGTTAAATACTTTAGCAAGCTTGACATTAACGAAGTTATGGGTGCTACTAGAGTCGATGAAAACTATGACGTTATTATTTTTTATATGACCTTTAATATTCAATGTCTGTAGTTGGCAGATTCTAGTAATAGAGGCTAATGATATTTGTGGGGAGTTGTCCTCGATTCCTGGGTGGTATTCTTCTTGGCTATTTACATCGTTCTCAATTGGTTCATTGACTTCTAGCTCTGCTTCACAAGCATATAGTTTCTTTTGTAAGTATCTATGCTTAGGATCCCATTTGTCTCCATAGAACTTACATTTTCCTTCTTTTATTCTCTGAGCCTCTAAACTAGGATTTGTTCCTTCCCTAAGTTGAGGCAGTGTATACCTTGGATTTCCTGTGTATCCTGAATGGAGGGGGTTCTTTTTGGAATCGTCTTGGTCAACATTTGTATGAACGGAATTGCTTTCAATAATCATGGCTTTACATCGTGCTTCTTCCATGGTAGAGATGTTGTGTCACTCTATTTCATCATGGATGTGTTGTTTTAGACCGTGTATGTAGGTTTGCAGTCATTGGTCATCGGTTAAATCTGGGAATCGAGTTGACAATGATTCCCATTCATAGGTGTGCTCAGCGACACTATTTTTTTGTTGTAACCTTGTGATTTTGGCAAAGAAGTATTTTTCTTCAACGCCTTGGAATCTTTTGATCAGGTCATTCCTGAAGCTAAACTAGTTGTAAGAACCTATTCTTGCAGTATTCTTCCACCATAAGTACCAGTTGTAAGCACTTCCTTCTAGATGCATGGAGGCGTATTTAATTTTCTCTCCGTCATATTGGATGTTGTGGATGTCTAGGTATTCCTCGACTTTGTTTATCCACGCTATGCATTATCATTCATCCTCGTCGTATTTAGGTAGCTTGACTTTCACCTGTATTTGGCATCCTTGTGTATATGCATTAGAGGATGACATGTTGAATAGAGGATTTGGCTGCTCTAGATTTCTTGGAGAGTTTGGTTGCAGGTCATTCAAGATTTTTAATCTGTCCAAGATGGCGGTTAAAACTACTTGATTTTTCTTTTAGTCTTCTTGTAGAGTGAGGAAGCTATTTTCTATTCGTGACGTAAATTGTGTCCATTTTGATGTCAAATCATCATTGGTTTGTTTGATTTTTACCTGGAGTTCCTCATAATTCTTGTTAATTTTCTCATTGATTTGGTCGAACTGAGCGTCCATTGATATTGTGATTGGAATCTTTTCGGTGCTAAATGTGGATTTATTTTTGTTTGCGATATGATGCTAGTCCACCATGATTCTTTTTTTTTAATAATTATAATAAAAAATAAATAATAATAATAATAATAATAATAATAATAATAATATAGTTTTTTTGATTAATAATAATATTAATAAATATTATTAATATTAAAAAATTTATTATTAAAAAATTTAACCATTACGTGAATGAGTGATTGAAGGAGAGAAACGGTGATGGTAAGAGGAAAAAACAACGATGATGGAAGTAGTGAGGTGGATGAAACAACAGGGGATGGAGCAGGTAGGTAGAGGGGCTAAGGATGGAGAGTATGGAGAGGCATGGTGAGAGCAACGAGGGTGAACAACAATGGTTGTTTTGAAGAACAACGGAGGAAGGTGCTATGTGGGTGCTGAAGGGTGGGTCACATAGGCGATGGGGAGGCAGGTGTTGGCACAAGAGGTAGAGGAAGGGAAAGCTGGGATGGTGGGGATGAAGGATGGAGAAGTGGATGGAGGATTGAGTGGCAGGTGGAGAAGCGATGAAAGGGATGGGGGATGGAGAGGGGTGGAGGGTGGAGCAGAAAAGCGAGGAGCGATGAGGGAGGTGAAGAGCCCATGGCAGGTGGCAGATGGAGGGTGGAGAGGGGTGGAGGGTGGAGTGGAAAAGTGAGGAGCAACGAGGGAGGTGAGGAGCATGAAGTAAGCTTTGGTGTGGAGTGGTGATTATGGAGTAGGGAGAAGGCTAGTGGTGGAAGTTAGTGGTGTAGGGACGCATGAGCGTGGGGAAGGTGAGGAGGAGGTGGGTGTAGTGGAGATGGGATTGGTGGAGGATGCAAGGTGGTGGGCTAGTGCTGAGAGCCTAGAGGCTATGATACCAATGAAAGAGTAAAAACAGAAGAATGGATAGAGAACGTAAGAGAAAATGTAATGTAATGTATATTTTATAAATGTAGAGGTGAATTACATAATAGGTGCCTCGGTAATGTATACCGTAATTGGGGAAGAGAGGTGACTTTTCAAGTCACCTCTTAGTTTATTTACATTAATTAACCTAGATTAATAATTGAATTTGGCTTTCATTACAGTTTGGTTGACCACAATGGAGTTTTTGTTAATCTCTTTTATTACTCCTAAACAAATGAAAAGATCATCGAGCGCATTTGCTTCCTTTCCCGCTCGTTAAAGTATTGGAAAGGGAGTGTACATAGTCTCGTTTATCTCCTTTTGAGGACTGTATAGACTACCATATGAAAAGGACCACCTCAACAAACTCAAGCCAAGAATGTTTCCCTTTGAATCCTTTTATGCTTTCTTGGGAATTGGGACCAAACTCTACAAAAAATCTTATCATGGGTTTTCTTAAAGCTCTTTTCCAGCCTTCTCATCAAGAAAAGGTCGTCAAGAAAACTTGGTTTCATTCATGCTCGTAAAAGTATTTGAATGACCGTCCAGTCAGTACATGTTTAACCTTTTCTATCCTGATTGGACTACCAATGGTAAGGAAGTCTCCCATCCCCTAAAAAGGATGGGCGAGCTCTCCTATGTACACTTTTATCCTTTTTTGGACACAGGAGACTATCAACAAAAAAAGAGACCCCATTGGAGTCTTCTTCATGCTTTCAGACTATATAAAAATGAAAGCACAATCGAGCATTTACTTTCTCAGCCTCGCTAAAAATCTACAAGCTCGTACCACAATGGTGTCTTTAGGCACTACCCCATATGTTACAGTTTGACAACATTCCCCATTTTTTGGGTCACCTTTGTTCAGAGTATTCTATGATGAGTCTTCCTTGGATCCCATGAATATCAAAAGTATTATCTACCCCACCCCAAGTATTTCCCATTTGTAGTTACATCCTTGGTATAACAGCAATGATTCCTCTCCCATGAGTCTCATTCACTTACTGCCTAGCCATCCCTTCTGTTATACTATAAACAAAGGAAGTTTGAGTTCCCCATACTCTTTCTGTCCCTGTTCCCCCATTCAGTGTGTCAGTCCCCAGATTGTCCCACATCTTTGGTTATCTCCCTCGTGCTTCTGGTCAAGCAAACACCATTTCCTTGGTCAGTTGTAGGTCTCCCTCTATCGATGAAAATACATCTATTCCAGAGGATAGAACTAGAGGTCCCTGTATCCTGGTTTCATTAACCTCGTTGATGAGTTCCTTCGACCATTTCATAGGAGTCCTTAGTGCCTCTTGGGATGGTTGTGTCTCATGTGCTTGACTTCAGCTACATCATCGCATCATTGAGATTTGTATAGGGTGTTGGTCCATGCAGTATTTGGTCAAAGACCCTAGTTGTCACCTGACTCTAGAACATTGATGAGTCTATTAAGGGACCTAAATAGGTTCATGTCCCTTATGATTTCCGAGTTGTATTGGAAATAGTGTTCAGAAGCCCTAGAACAGTGCTTCTATATAGATTCATGATTGATGTGGCATATTGTACCACAAAGGCTCTGACTCTCCATTAGTGAGTCCTTACGGTTATGTAACTTATAGATCCAGCAGGTCATCAGTTGTGAAGATATTGAATTCATGAAAATTCCATGGGTCTGATGTTTTAGTTCTTCACATCATAATGGTATTGAGCCTCTCATCGAGGCCACCATTATGTAACAACAATTGTATATGATTGACTCTTGCATTTCAGAGCCTTGATCGCATCATTATTTTGACATGGTTACGAGAATGGGTATGCCCACCTCGTCCATATGCATATCACATATTCCTTGTATATCACCCATTGTTGGGAACCAACATTAATACAAAACCAAAATCCACCATGTCTCGAATGAGGAAGCACCACTTCTTCACAAGTATCTCCATGATCCTTAATATCCAATGATGTCCATCGGCCATATGATGGGTTCCTACCCTCACATATCAGGGGGCAATCTGTTAACGCAAAAAATTGCTCATATATCCTAGACCACACAAAGACATCCATTTCCTAACCCATTCTACCTCCACACACTTTTAACCTATGTTTTTATCTCAAAAGCTCCAAAAAAACCCTCAAAGGGCTTAAAAACCTACAAAAGAGCTTAAAAAGCTCAAAAAAGAGGCTAAATCCCCAAAAGGGACCTAAAACCCATAAAAGGGCTTAAAAACCTCAAAAGAAGCTAAGAAACAAGTGAAAAGGTCTTAAAACCCTAGGTAGGGCCCAAAACCCTAACCAGGGGCTAAAAACTCTAAAAGTTGAGAAAAACTATAAATAAATGGGTGGAGGTCCCCATCACACACATGAATCTTCCTTCCTATTATTATTATTCCCGCATCAGTACTTTGAGAGACCATCACTCTCAAGCTATTCATCCCCACAACTCCATTTCCTCCATTTTCTCATTTCCTTATGTGTTGAGGAAACCTCCACACTATCCCAACTTGTGGAGAGGCATTGTTCTGAGTTTGGGCATTGTTCTTGTTTTTTTAGTTTGTAGTTTGCAAATGTCTAGTTAGTTTTCTTCTAACAGTTTGCTGTAGCTCTTTTTTATCCACGGACTCTACCCTTTCATCCTATAGACGGAAGGGAGGTGCATCTGCACGTGGATAGGGATTTTTTCCAACCACACCAATGATGTAGAAAAAAAATATGAAACTACAGGAAGATCAACATCACCATCAAAGGAGTTTTGAAGAAGCACAAATAATATGGGAACTTGAACAATTCATCAAAACAAAGACCAAACAACTACAAAATCATGTTATTATTGAGTACCTCATCAAGTGGAAGAGCTTACCAGCCACGGGTTTGACATGGGAAGATGATTCCTTCATACATATACATCTAAGCGTTGACGACAATGCTTGTCTAAAGGATAAAAACATGTTAATCCCTAAACATTGGGCACATTCCCCCCTATAGGGTGGCACATTACCCCTTATGTTGTGGTTTATTACATATTATTCATGTCAGTTTGGGTCTGTTAGTGGGTCTATTAGTTGTTATTGTGCACCTTGGTCTCCTATATATATGAACGAGACATTTTCATTTTAGTCATCATTGTATCTTGTCTTTCGTTGTGTACTGAGTACATTATATTAGGAGGTTTCTCCCTCAAAGATGATTTCTATTTATATTTTTTATTCATTATTAAGGCATGGATTAATCTATTCTTGTCTATTTCTTCTATTTTTATGTTGTTTCTGGGAATTGGTTGCATAACAAGTACCCTAAATGGTACAACTTCAAAGTAGTATGTAAGTTTAATACGAGCATCTCATACTATATTTGAGACCATCACAACCTCATTTCTATCCTACTTTTAGGTTCCAATAAGGCATGATCTTGGCCTTGAAATTCCCATGGAGTTTCGAAAAAACACTACAACACACATAGCAGATCACATCTATAGTAGGGCTTTCACCCTTGCTATAGGCAGGAACAACTCCCTTTCGTATATAGGACAGAAGGGCAGGGTTCCTATGAGAATGAAAGAATAGAAAGAAATAAATAGAAAACGAAATGGAAAATCCCTATGCACACACAGTTAGGGCTAAGCTCCACAACCCTACATCAAACTATTAGAAAACATGAGAAATTGCAAGAAATCAATGGAAACCTGCAAGAAAATGTTAAGCAATAAACCTGCAAATAAATAATGTTAGAAAACTACAATCTACCAAAGCAAAAACATGAAAAGACAAGTATACCTTCTGGTTGGAATGGGCCACCATGCCCTAGCTTGAGAGAACACCTCTCCTAGGAATGGGGAGCTATGGCTCAATGGAGGAATGGAGGAGAGCGAGGGTGAATGGCTTGAGAGGCAGATGGTCTCAAGGCACTCACTGTTAGGATATTTAGACACTTAGGAGTTAGTTAAGATCAACTTGTGTAATATATCCGTTAGGTAAAAGTGTGTTTCTTTAGTATGCATTTGTAAATATTCTAATCCAACGGTCACGATATGTTCTAGACATAGAGTGATCCGACGGTTCAACTTCTCTTAGATCATACCTACCATTGATTCGTGGCTTAACACCCATTTGGTCTATGATCTCTATTTAAAGAGCATAGATGTTCCTTGGCTAGTTGATCAATTATGAGAAGCTCATGTAACTTTCTTTCTTTTGCATAATAAATTGCTCCAGGTAGCTATTTGACTAGGGCCATGGACTGTTTCCCTCTCGAGGGTTTTAACCACATGACAAACATCGGTGTGTTGATCTGTGATCTATTTGTGTGAAGTGGTTTCTAAAGGTGTTCAGTCTTTTGGGAGTACCCTATGTACCCGAACACTCACATGGGAAGCATAATGTTAGGGAGTGACGGAGTGATTTGAGAGTGACCCCCACCCCTCTATTTATACTTTTTCTTGGGATTTTTAGGGTTTTAAGCCCTTGGTTGGGGATTTAGCCCCTTTTTCCCAATCCTTAGCTCCTTTGGAAGTTTTAAGCTCCTTTGAGGGGTTTTAGCCCCTTTTTGGAGGTTTTAACCCCTATGGGAGCTAGTTTGGCTCTTTTTAGGGTTTTTAAGCCCTTTTTCATATTTTTAAGCCTTCTTGAGGGTGTGGGGGTCAAATGAGGATCATGCATGGATTTCCTTGGGTGGTGTAGGTCACGTAAATCTTAGTGAGGGATTTTTTGGGTTAACATATTTCCCCCTAATGGTGAGGGTAGGAGCTCATCATATGGCCGACGAACATCGTAGGATTTTCTTGGGGAGAGGTAGCGCTTCCTAGGCTGGGGCATGGTGGCTTTTGGTTTTTGTATTAATATGGTTCCCATCAATGGGTGAGATACAAATAATGTGTGACATGTATATGGATGAGGCAAGCATTCCCATGCTCATAACGATGTCAAAAGAATAATGTGATCTAAGCTCTATAATACACGAGCTGATCATGTACAAGTATTGTTACAATAATGGTTGCCTCAAATGAGAGGATGAATACAATAATGATCTAAAGAATTGTTGTGATTCGGATTTATGTGTGAATGAAATGAAAGAACATATACAGAGTCATAATAACAGACATTTTGCAAATATAACAGAGATACAGTAAAAACATATTCTATTAAATGATGGAAATAGAACAGACTGCAATACAATTGCTAGAATGGTGGTAGCTATCTCTGAGAAGAGATGTGGCTGCTACGCTCATTCATGCCAAGCTCAATACAAAATGAGGCCAAAGGGGCCTATTTATAATAATAATGAGGTGAGAACCCCAAAAGTCCCAAAACGTAACCCTAGAAGATGAACCGTCATAAAGTTTGCGGCCCCACGGTGGTAAGTTGAATAGTCAACTTCCTGGGGTCATAACTTTTGCATACGATCTCTGATTTGGGTGTTCGATAGCTCGTTGGAAAGGTCTATCTAAGATTTACAACTTTTGGTCAAACAAATTCATGCAAATGGCAACTATTTGGCCCCTAATCTCCAAAAAATGTCATTTAAGGCCTCAAAACGGCCCCAAAAGTTTAGGACTCGAAAAACTGCCGAAAAATAACTAGGAAACTACCACAATGGACAATTGTTTTGAGCCAGTGGAATAGGTGGGTGGCCACCGATCTCCATATGGATCATGTTGTTAATCCAAAAAATCCCTCGCTCAACTCTACATGGCCTACACCACCCAAGGACACCCACACATGACCCTCATTTGACCCCATTTGACCACCACACCCTAAAAAGGCTTGAAAATATGAAAAAGGGCTTAAAAACCCCTAAAAAGAGCCAAACTAGCTCTCATAGGGGCTAAAGCCTCTAAAAAGGGTCTAAAACTCCTCAAAGGAGCTTAAGACCCCCAAAAGAGATAAAGATTGAGAAAAAGGGGCTAAAATACAAAAAAAGGGGCTAAAGCCCCAACCAAGTGCTTAAAGCCCTAAAAATATTATAAATAAAGGAGTGGGGGTCAATCTCAAGACATTCCTTCTCTCCCTATTGTTATGCTACCCATGTGAGTGCCTTGAGGTCATTTTCCTCTCAAGCCATTCACACTCCCTCTCATCCATCTTTCCATTGAGCCATATCTCCACATTCCTAAGAGAGGTGCTCTCCCAAGCTAGGGCATGGTGGCCCATTTCCACCTAAAGAAGGTATAATTTCTGTTTTATGTTGTTTATCTTATTATTTTCTAACATAGTTTGTTTGTAGGTCTATTGTTTAACATGTTCTTGTAGGTTTCACTTGTTTACTTGCAAGTCTTTGGGTTTTTCTAACAGTTGTATGCAGGGTCTTGGAGCTTAACCCATAACCTTGTGTACAGAGGAGTTTTTTATTTCCTATTCTATTTCATTTTCTGGGATTTTTTCTTGCACAACCACTAGGAACCCTATCCTTCCATCCTATAGACAGAAGGTAGTCGTTCCTGCTCTGTAGCAAGGGAGAAATCCCTACTACAGATCTGGCGACCATACCAGGTTGATCCCACATGATCCCTGGGTTTTTGTTTTACAGTTTAGTTTTATTTTTCCTAGTTTCAATTTCTGTCAAATCTAGCTTAGATCTCTATTTTTCTGCATTTTTAGTTACTATTGAGCCTCCTCAATGCCAATCCGAGCCCATTTGGCCACAGTATAGGTTACTGTCGACTGGATCTGGCTCAAGATCAGAAATTTTTTACCTTTCGAAGTAGGTCGCTCTTATAGGTTTGAAAGGTGTGACCAGGTCACTCATTCAGGCCCGAAAGGTGCAACCAGGTCGCTCATTTTTCCCCGAAAGGTGTGACCCCATCCCAGAAGACAACTCTCTTATGTCTGCAGGTTCTGAGTGACCCCCTCGCTTATTTTAGGGAAAATTTGGAGACCCCCTCACCACATTTTCCCCAAAAAGAGAGATCTGTCTCTCAGATTCTGATTTTTAAAAATTAAGGACTGTCAGTGCGGCTTAGCTGCCTCTGTCCATCAAATATGTTTATATTTCTTTTTAGTATTTGTTCATTTTATTACGGCATGTGTAAATCAATGGTAAATGAAATGGTTAGTGGATTAATGAATCTGATCAAAGATTGATTTAAAGTTACTGTAATTAAAATCAACTTCTTGCCTAGCCCTTCCTCCTCTACCCAGTCATCACCCTTCAGGATATTCTAGAATAAGATGAAGGGTGAAGCTCGTATAGTAATAGGCACTTCACTTGGGATTTTTCAAAACCACTAAAAACAGGTGACTTGGAAAGTAGAGGGGGTAGTAGGCCCAGGGGGCCTCACGGTGCTCAGCGTCCTCCCTGTTGACCGACCTTACATCCGAAGGGTGACCTATGGATCTATCTATGGGATTAGTCCCATTGTGTTAAGATCCCAACACCCTTTCCTGGTTGAAGAGAAATACAGGTGCAAGGTAGTCACCTAGTCAGGCTATCATAGTTTAGATTCACAAATGGTACATGTTTAAATTTATGATTGTCATTTACTGCTTTCATCAACAATGTTCTTAACTTTGCAGAATATTCATAAACCATTTAAGCGGCTACTAAATGTAACCAAAATACAAAATACATACACACAAACCATACCATATAAAACAACCAAACTCAGTTCATGATGTTGAGTGAGCCATTAAAATTTATAATTTACACTAAGTCAAACATCTACAATCTTTGAGGACATAAGTCCTTGACTGCCTTAACCGTGGGAATTACTTGGGCTCAGCCTAGAAACTCATTGTGAGGAGTACCACAAGAACCCCAAAGTAGCCGACCGCTAAGAGGAATTGCCAAGTGAAATGGGTAACGACCCCCACCGATTAACTAGCACTCTTGTGAGGAAAAAGCCAAGTGCTTTCTTCTATTAGTCTTGATGGTTGAGTGACCACCTAAAGGAAATAGGAATCCATTAAAACCGAGGTCCAAAAATTATTACCATATTTCACCATTTTGACATACAAATCAGACATGATTGATCCCCCACGTTCTTCCTCATGCTTGAGAGGCGACCCACCACAGTTTGGGTCCTTGCACCAACACTGTCAAGACCATTCTTGATGACCCTCTACACCACTAGAAGGCCATACAACCTCTGATTCAGACTCAGAATCATACCAATCTGAGCCAGACTTGCATAATGCACCATTTAGCCCCATGGCTGGTGCAAACTTGAATCCATTTTTTGGCTTAGTGATTGGCAGTGGACCCATGTCCACACCCCACACCACCACCAACACCTCTGTTGGTGGCCCTAGCATGGTCATGCAAACCGTCATAAGCCATCTACCACCACCCACATTGACCTGTCAAGTTGTCCTACCTATAACACATGGGGGCAGTGTGCCTTCCACTCACACTATCCCCCTTAGCATGCATGGGGACAGTGGCCCTTCCAGCTACACTGCCCCTCCTATCACACATGGGGTCAGTGGCCCTTACATCTACACTACCCCTCCTGTCACACATGGGGGCAGTGGCCCTTCCACTCACATAGTTTCATTTACCACACTTGGGGGCAGTGGCCTGTCCATAATGGTGCCACAAGTATGCCTAGTTATGTAGGTACATCATGTCCCTGCAAACCCCACCACCATTGTTTCCCCATATCACATCAACCTTGGGTCAAACCTTCCTTTTATGGCACGTCTCAACTTTCCTGACTTGGCTCGGTTAACAAATGAACGTATCTGCCATCAAACGTTTTGGCCTCCCATGCCAACCAAATTTCCCTCAGACATTCCCAAGTTTGAAGGGAAGGTAGGGGAGTTCCCCCAAAACCACATCATGATGTTTCATCTATGGTGCTCATCAAACAACATCATAGATGATTCGATCAGACTCCGACTGTTCCAACGCACCCTCACAGGTGCTACAGCCAAGTGGTACATTGAGCTACCATAAGCCAAGTACCTGGATTTCAACTCCCTAGATTTCATGTTCCTACAATAGTTCCAACTCCCCATTAGATATGATGAAGGGGTGGAGATATTGTTATCTTGTCGCTAGAATACTGTGACCCACATAACCGACCACATCCATGAGTGGCGGCAACCCCGTAGTTTGTGCAAAATCCAACTCGATGACAAGATCTTCCTAGATTGGTTCCTAAAAACCTTGGTACCACCTATAGCAAAGGACGACACATTCGAATGTCCCCAATCCAAAGAGGAGGCCATCTTGAAAGCCCAACAGTTTGATCTAATATATGCATAGTCTGGCTACCTTTACACTGTCATTCTAGACGCTCCTCATGCAGGCACCTCCTACCGAGATGCATTGAGGACATCCGATGTCCTATATGGCATTGTAGGTTCTGTCTCCCACCAACCACAGCACCATATGACACCCCCTGCAATACCACAACAACCAAGAAACACCCCTAGTGTTTCCTATGAAAACCAATCTTTGGACTATAGAAGAATCATGTCCCAGTCTGAAGCCATAACTTCTTATGCACAACTTGCACCACCGCAACAAGCCCAGTCATTAGCTTGACTGACACAACAATACACGAGACAAATGTCCACATTTGTGGCCCCGACACCCACCCAAGTCTACTATGCACCACCGGTACAAGCTATTCAAGCCCCCACCCCTACTCCACCTGCTCCATTGGGATAAGTGTTTGCACAACAAAACCATCCCAACCAGCCAACCCCCAATAACCAACAAGGGCAAGCTAGGAATAATCAACCCCGAAACCAAGGCAACAATCAATCGTAGGGATTCAGTCAACAACCAAATCCTCCCAACAATGCTGCGGCAAATCGGCCAACCCAAAATCCTCAACGACCAAATGCACCAAGAAGCAATGCTCCACTGTGTACAAACCAACCGTACATACTATGCGAGGCCTACGGGCACTACACATACAAGTATCCCTTCATGGGTCATGGTAAACAAGCCATTAGAAATGAGGTTCAACATGCCACCAATACAACAGACCAATCCCAACCCAACCCAGCACCACTAGGACCTCCTCCTATGGTGCTCCAAAACTCATTATGAGTCCAAGGATTGGTGGCAACTGCACCCCCTCCCCAACCCAATCCCAATGCTCCGGGGGTAGCTCCGATGGTAGAAAGAGGTGTCCACCACCTGCTAGCTATGACAACTGAAGAGGTCAATTTAAAAACCAAATGAAATCAGTACATAACCAACACCGAACCTACGAACACATCAATGGCATCTACGTCTAAAACAACCAATGTACCTCTTCAGTTACCCCCTTTTTTGTGCCCCCCCTATACGTCAGGTTTCCAACAATGCCACGGCTAGAGCTGCTGTTAGCTACAACAATGTGGATGATTTGGCCCAAACACCTACCGCCATGCCCACCCTTGAGGTACTCAAAAATTTCCCAATGCAGTGGAAGCCTTACTAGCCACCCTGGGTGCTGTGTGGGTGTTGTAGACCCTTTTGACCCCAAGTTGATCACATTCAACACAGAGAATGGAGAACTGGGGATGCCATCAACCATTGCCTTCCAAATCCTAGTGTCTATCTAGAATTTGGTCATGCACCGGTGTATAGTGGATGAGGGGGTATCCACATGCGCTATGTCTACCCTAGTCTGGAAGAAGCTGCGATCCCCAATTCTGCAACCATCCTCTACAACTCTGCGGACTTATGATGGCCATCCCAGTAAATCCCAAGGAATCCTCTTCCATGTCCCCATCACATTAGCCAGAAAAACAGTATTGATTGACATAGAGGTTGCCAATGCTCAATTGGACTATAACCTTCTCCTCAGAAGAAGTTATATGTACACCATGAGAACCGTAGCATCAACTATTTTCTGTCTCATGATGTTCCCCCATGAAGGGAAAATCATGATGTTTGATCAAATGACTTATCACAATCCATAAGGGCTAACGACATCTGCCAATGTTATCCCTACAATCAACACCATTGATCTGCAAGGGCTGACCACACCCTCCAATGTAATCCCTATGGTCAACACCATGGTTAACAACATACTAGCCTCCCCATTGTTGAATGTGGGCCCTAGTTTGTTTCCAATACCACCATCATAGATTCTTTCCCCTTAGTGTCACCACCACTGACACCAAATGAGACTGCGGATTTGCGCATGCTCTCATCCAGCACTACTGCACCCAAACAATAACCGTAGTTGTAGCCCCAACCGCAACCGCAACACTGTCCACTTCCACAACATCAATAGCAGCCACAATATCATCCACAAACACAGCATTATGCTTAACTGCAACCACAATCTCATCCCCACATACAACCATTAGGGATTTATCTGGGCTCCTCTCTAGTCCACACAATTCCCTTCCTCTTTCCCCTACCTGGTGTCATAAGAAAGCTAGTAATGGCCACCTTAAACTTACCCAACTTTACATTGGGAATTCCCGTGTGGTATCTTGATCCACTAGCTCAATGACCAATTCCCTCAATGACCAATGCCCCAGGTAGTCTTAACCCCCATGCAACCCATTGTGGTCGAATCTCATCCTCCACCCAGCCCACAAAAACCAACCACCGCACTCGTACCCACACCCGCACTACCCCACCTAAAAGGAGCCAGGGGAAAAAATGTGAAAGCTACTACTGAACCTCAATAGATCCTGCCTTGCACTGTCTGCGAAGAACAGGGCCATCCAACTCAAAACTACCTTGAGATTCTGATAATCCGCGCACATTTGGATGCCATGGATACAATGGAAAACCTCCCCGTGGTTGAACTTCCAAGCTATCCAATAATGAGAAACAAGTCATTGAGAACAAACCATGCTTGCACCCTTTGCGGATTGTATGGACACTATTCTCACCACTGCCAAGACTTATCCAAGTTCTGAATGGCTCTAGCCAACCTTAGACAACATTCCCTTGAATCTGAGATCACTTTGAACAAAGAAGTTCACCCCCCACCTCCTTCCAACACCATGTCCATTTACATGATGCCCAGTTCTATAGACCCTCTTGTCTCCACCATCACCAACAATCCATCATACTTTTCTCTTCCATTGTTTCACCATCCATAGTCGCAACCTCAACCCTAGTTACCAGGAAAACATTGGGGTTCATTCCTAATCAACACGATCCTTTTCCTTTTCCTTTTCCCACCATCCGAGATCATGAGTAAGTTTGTCTTGGAAACCCACAATCTACAAGATTTCACACTAGGAGATCTTGTGTGGTACCTTGAACCACCTACCCTACCTCTAAGGCCCCAGGATGTGTTGACTCATGTCCATCCAATTGAGATGACATTGCACCTACCTCCAGGTCCATCAAAGACTCCTCTTGTCTCTAGGCTTGCCCCTCTTCCTCCAAAAGAGACTGGGGGAAAGACCACAGAAACCACAACCAATACCATTTACATGGTCTCTAGCACTAGTTTCCCTTCTATCTCATTGGCTGTGGAATATCCACTTGATCTATTCCGACACCACTTATGCAATGACAGAGATATATGTAAGACCGCCTTCGATTTTACCCCATTCCCTTTAAACCATAGTGTGGAATCAGTTCTTCCCATAAAAGACCAAATTCCATCATCTCACCTTGCCAATGACCTTCGTCTCAACAAGGGGGCATACCTCTTCACTGACTTAGACAGTTGACTCTTGAAGAATCCGTGCAACTGGCTCCACCTCAAGAGAGTCTATGTTTGATATAACCACTATGAGTCCCTTATAGTGTAGTTTTTTCCCTTTTTTGTTTTACAATGTTTTTACCACAAATCAAAGACCCCCATTTGAGGGCAGCACCATTAGCTACTAAATCAGAGTCACATGGAGCTTGTTTGAGACACCTCTCACACCTTTGGGCTCAAATTTCATCCTTTATATTCTAATGATACCATCGTCTCATGTTTAATAAGTAATTTTTGGGACCACTTCTTGGAAGTTACTTTGATTTACGAACCACATCATGGTGATACAAGTGTCTTTGGACCTGTACTTGCATCACACTTATCTACCGCCACTCATGCAGGTTCTCGGGCCACTACCTGTAAGGTACATCATTTTGATTTTTAGCATATAGCTGTCTAATCTATCCACCGAACCTTATGCGGATCTCTGGACCATTGTCCGAAGGACGAATCATTTCCTTTGCAGCCATTTGGCATATAATTGCCTTCGTACTTGCACTCACATCACATGTAGTCAATTCCATCCATCACAACTCACACACAACTCTCCTGACCTCTGTCCAAGAGCCACTTCGGTTTGTGTGCCTCTGTTGTACTGACTCACGTGCCTCTATCGTGATTTATCCTGTGCATGTATTGGTATGATTAAGAGCCACCTGCTCCATCCATACTGCATGAGTAACCTTTGGACCACTATCTTCTATCCCGACATGGGGCACCACCTATTCCACCACAATCAGTTGACCATACTAGAGTTTCTTTTAAGCTCTTTTTTGACTCCTAAAAGAATGAAAAGATTGCCAAGCACAGCTACTTCCTTTCCCACTCATTAAAGTATAGGAAAAGCGAATCTACATCATATCGTTTATCTCCTTTTGCAAACTATGTAGACTACCGCATGAAAAGGACCACCTTGGCATATTCAAGCAAAGACCATTCCCCTCTGCATACTTTTATGCTTTCTCAGGCAGAGGGGCTGAAATTTATGAAAAATCTCACCATGGGTTGTCATTAAGCTCTTTTCTATCCTTCTCATCAAGAAAATATTGCCGAGAAAACTTGGTTTCATTCATGCTCATAAAAGCACCTGAATGACTGTCCAATTAGTATAGGTTTAACCTTTTTTTCCTTGATTGGACTACCAATGGTAAAGAAGTCTCTCATCCCTTAAAGGATGGGCAAGCTCTCCTATGTATACTTTTATCCTTTTTTGGGCATAGGAAACTACGAACAAAAAAGATCCCCCACTGGAGTCTTCTTCATGCTTTCAGGGTCTCTAAAATTGAAAGCACCATCGAGCATTTACTTTCTCAAGCTCGCCAAAAATCCATGAGATCGCCTCACAATGATGTCTCTAGACACCACCCCATAGATAGCAGTTTGACAGCATTCCCACTTTGGGTTTCCTTTGTTCAGATTATTCTTCGATGTGTCTTCCTTGGATCCTATCAAAATAAAAAGTGTTTACCTCCCCCAAGTATTTCCCATATGCTGTGACAATCCTGGTATTATAGCTATGATCCCATTCCCATTAGTTAGTTTCATTTTCTTCCTAGTCCGCCCTGCTGTCATACTCTGAACAAAGGAATTTTGAGTCTACTACACTCCCTCTACCCCTGTTCAACTCCTTCCCCTCCCCGCCCATCCAGTGGGTCAGTCCTCAGATTGTCTCACATCTTGCGGGTATCTCCCTCGTGCTTCTGGTTAAGGAAACACCATTTCCTTGACTAGGGGCAGGTCTCCCTCTGTCAACGACAACACATGTATTCCAGAGGATAGATCCATAGGTCCTTGTATCCTGGTGTTACAGCTACAACTATTTTCCCAAATTTTTGAAATTTTGGACCCTCCTTTTTATTTTATCTTGCCTGGGAGTGTGTGGATTCATGAGCTCTATTTTGTTTTTCCCTCCGCTATAGTTTGGATTGCCTTGAGGTCAACTGTTTTCATGCTTTTCGAAAAATTGTTGTGTCTGCAAATGCTTTGGGTCGTAGAGTTTAAAGTTTGATCTGAAAATGTTGTCCTTTGATCTGAATTATTTCTTTCAGTGCTGTCGAAAGTTCAATTCTGTTCAAATCAAAGTTTTATTTCTCTTTGCAGCCGCGATGTCGGAGAAGAAACAAACTACTTCTATCGCTGCACCGCCGAAGTCTTTCGAAACTTAACTTTTTGATTTGGTTTTCGGAGGTCAGTTGAACATGAACCGCGGCCATAGTTCTTTATGCAACCACCATTTTGGAAACCTTGTTGTTTATCTTACGGATGTTGCGGAGATCCTTATTTTATTTTTTTCGATCCGTAGTCTTAAAGTTTTCGATCGTCAAAGTTTTCATTGGTTTGCAAAAGCCATAGTTTGATTGTTACCCGTCGTTGCGGCTCCTCAATGAACTAATCGCCCAATGCTTCTTTTCCGTTCACCGATGGTTTGTCCTAACTTTTGCCAATGTTTTCTTTTTGCTGCAGAATCCATTGTCCATCCACCTTCCGTCGTTGTAGCTACGTATTGATCTATCTTTCAGACGGATATTTCTTAGTCTTGATGTTTCCATGGCTTTACTACTTAAACCTTTTCTTTTCGATGATTTGTTTTCTCTATCGAAGCATTTTTAATGTTTGATCAAAGGGTTAGTCTCTTGTGTCGTCAACACAGCGGTTGTGTTGAGCTCATCATCATCGGCGTTTAGTCATGGAAACTTCCAATCGCTGCATTTTTCATTTGAAAATGGAAGCCATTGTTTGCATCATTTCCACCATTGTGGCTCTTTAGCAAGCTGACCATCCGATGCTATAGTTGTTCTAATCTCCGATGTGACAGCTTTCAATGCTTTATTTCGCCGTCACTTTATGCTGACCCGAGATTCTTGTTTTTTTTTGGTTTGGTTTCTGCCATTACGGCAACTTAGTGAACTAACCTTCCGACTTGTAGTTTTCCCATTCACCGATGAGGAGTTCTGTCTGCCCAATGCTTATTTTTCCCACCGGTGAGGGTTTTCCTGCCCGTTCTGTGTGTGTTTTTACCCTATCTTATGGGTGGTAGAGGTTTCATATTCTATCATTTTAAGGTTTTTGCGACGAGAGTGTAGTACAGGGCCTCATTTTGATGATCAGTTTTATTGTTAGTATGGTTTAAATTTGTTGAAAAGATGCAGTCTGAATTAACGATGAATTTTTGTTTTATTTGCAGACAGACTTAGAATATTCTTCAGATTACTACTGCAAAGAAGACGTAGCTGAAGGACAAAGCAGAAGGAAGTTGTCTGAAAAATGATAAGCAGAGATGTTCTGAGATCAATGGGATCTTAAAAGGGACAAATAAAAGACAAAGTAGAATTGATAAAACAGGGCCCCAGGCTTGGAAAAGATTCATGAGGTACTCATAAGTCTTAATCCAAAGTGTAATGCGTTATATGAATCATGAGCACTCACAAAAGGACAAATTTGTGAGATTAAACGGTTGGGGGAGCCCAAATGTCACACAGTTGGGGTAGCCCAAGGGTTTTTCTATTTTGTTTAAATATAGGAAAGTTAGAGGGAATTGGGGATTTTTCCCTGGAGAAACTTGTGAACCAGTTGTTGTAAGAGGAACTACTTCATTTTACAATAATAAATTACAAATTTTGCGTGTTGGAGAAGGTGCTGTGTGGAATGTTTGAATGTGATAAAATGAACAATGTTGAAGGGAAACTATTTCATTTTCAACTGTGTTTCATTGACTGTGAGAGAATTCTAACTTTCTGAACCTATGTTCTTATTTGAATGTTCTCTGGTTTATTCTGTGATAATTTCCACTATGAGTAATGGAGGTTTTAACAGTTGATGAGATATCTTGTCGTGTATATCTTTATTCATGTTTATGTGTTTTGATTCTAAGAACATATATCTATGATTTATCTTAACATGTGAACAGTATTACATTACTCATGAATTCATATCTTGCTCCCTAGGGACAGCTTAGTTAGTGCTGTTTTTCTAGTTCTGTGTGATTTAGATGTGAGAGAGTCTAAGACGAGAGGTAAGAACCTGTGCATCACATTGTGACCACTCCTTGAATTCTTTATCAATTTGCATCTTAGATAGGCACTTGCATATCATACTTAAAGTCAAAAATACAAAAATATATATGGTAGACCGGGCCACAACCGATAAAACCCTTTGTTTTTGTTACTTGACCTATGGTAGCTGGACCGCAAACCGGACGAATTACCTACACCAAATAGTCACGAGCTAGTTGGGAACGTTGACTAGGGAGAATCCCTTGCTGTTGTTGCATGTGAATTTCTAGGCCTCAACACCTAGTTTCATTAACCTCATTGATGAGTTCCTTGGATGACTTGAGAGGAGTCCTTAATGCCTCTCGGGATGGTTGTTTCTCACATGCTCGACTCCAAATACATCATCGTACCCTTGATATGGGTATTGGTCCATGTAGTATTTGGTTGAAGACCTCAGATGTCACCTGACTCTAGCAAATTTATGAGTCTATTCGAGGGACCTGAATATGTTTGTGTCCCTTATGATTTTTGAGTTGAGTTGGAGATAGTGTTCAGAAGCCCTGGCAGTGCTTCTATATAGATTTATGATTAATGCAACATATTTGTACCACAGAGACTCTGGCTCTCCATCAGTGAGTCCATACAAGTATATAGCATTCTAGATCTATTAGGCCATCAGTCATGAAGATATAACATTCCATGAGAATGTCATGCGTCCAATGTAGCATTTTTTCAGATCAATACTGTATTCATCCTCTCATTGAGGAAACCACTATGTATCATCAGTTGTACATGATCGGCTCTTGTATTATAGAGCATAGATCACATTATTCTTTTGACATTGTTACGAGCATGGGGATTCCCGTCTTGTCCATATACATGTGACACATTATTTGTATCTCACCCATTGATGGGAACCATATTAATACAAAAACCAAAAGCCACCATGCCCCAGCCTAGGAAGCACCACCTCTCCCCAAAAAATCCTATGATGTCCGTTGGCCATATGATGAGGTCCTAACCTCACACATCAGGGGGAAATCTGTTAACCCAAAAAATCCCTCACTCAGCTCTACATGGCCTACAACACCCAAGGACACCCACACACGACCATCATTTGACCCCATTTGACCCCCACACCCTCAAAAAGGCTTGCAAATATGAAAAAGGGCTTGAAAACCCCTAAAACTAGCCAAAATAGCTCTCATAGGGGATAAAATCCCTCAAAGGAGATTAAGACCCCCAAAAGAACTAAAGATTGAGTGAAAGGGGATAAAATCCCAAAAAAGGGTCTAAAGCCCTAAAAATCTTATAAATAGAGGGGTGGGGGTCACTCTCAAGACATTCCTTCTCTCCCTATTGTTATGTTGCCCATGTGAGTGCCTTGAGACCATTTTCCTCTCAAGCCATTCACACTCCTTCTCATCCATTTTTCCATTGAGCCATAGCTCCCCATTCCTAAGAGAGGTGTTCTCCCAAGCTCTCCCAAGCTAGGGCATGGTGGCCCATTTCCACCTAAAGAAGGTATAATTTCTATTTTATGTTGTTTATCTTATTGTTTTCTAACATAGTTTGTTTGTAGGTCTATTTTTTAACATGTTATTCCAGGTTTCCCTTGTTTACTTGCAGTTCTTTGGGTTTTTCTAATAGTTGTATGTAGGATCTTGGAGCTTAACCCATAACCTTGTGTGCAGAGGGTTTTTTTTTCCTGTTCTATTTCATTTTCTATCTGTTTTTCTTGCACAACCACCAGGAACCCTATCCTTCCGTCATATAGATGGAAGGTAGTTGTTCCTGCTCTATAGCAAGGTAGAAATCCCTACTACAATTGCTATATTGGACCCATGGCATTCTCATGGAATGTTATATCTTCATGACTGATGGTCTATTGGATCTGGAATGGTACATAGTTTACTGACAGAGAGTTAGAGTCTCTTTGGTACAAGTATGTTGTATCAATCATAAATCTATATAGAAGCACTGTTAGGGCATTAGAGGAAATTTGGGGTCTAAAATGGGCCTCCTAAGGAAAATGATAAAATAATATTTAAAATAATAAAATAATAGTTAAAATAATAAAATAATAGTTATTAATTTTGGAGGAAGAATGAAAAAAGTACTTTTTGTGTTCGTATTTTCGACATATCTCCCTGTGTTTTTACTCAAAGTTTTAGCAAAAGAGCTCGTTGGATGCAGAATTTTAATTATGCATCCAACAAGTACCCACAGTGCATACTTTTGACAGACCCCGCTACCCCAAAACAAGAAATACTTGAAAAAATGTGGTGATGACATCATCATCACATTTTTTCAGGTATTTCTTGTTTTTGGGGTAGCGGGGTCCGTCAAAAGTATGCACTATGGGTACTCATTGGATGCAAAATTAAATTTTGCATCCAATGAACTCTCCCACTTGAAATTTGTGTAAAAACACCGAAAGATATGTCAAAAATGCGACCAAAAAAGTAGTTTTCTTTTATGACAAATATGTCAATTCAACCATTATGGTTGACTCATTTTATTGAAATTCTATTGGTTCTTGGATTCCAACTCACAAAATTTATTGTTGGCACATTTTCTTATAAGGCCCATTTTAGACCCCAAATTTCCTCTAATGGTTTTTGAACACTGTCTCCAACACAACCCGAAAATCACAAAGGACATGAACCTGTTGGGATCCCTCAAATAGACTCATCAATGTGCTAGAGTGAGGTGACATCTAGGGTCTTCGACCAAATACCACATGGACCAATACCTTGTATGAATCTCAACAAATGCGATGATGTAGCTGGAGTCAAGCATGTGAGAAAAAACCATCCCAAGAGGCACTAAGGACTCCTTTTAAGTGGTCCAAGGACTCATCAATGAGGTTAATGAAACCAGGATATAGGGACCTCTGGGTCTATCCTTTGGAATACATGTGTTGTTGTCAATAGAGGGAGACCTGCCCCCTGGTCAAGGAAATGGTGTTTCCCTAACCAGAAGCACGAGGGAGATAACCGAAAGGTGTGAGAAAATCTATGGACTAACCCACTGAATGGGGCGGGGGGGAGGGAAGGAGTTAAACAGGGGCAGAGGGAGTGTAGTGGAATCAAACTTCCTTTGTTTAGAGTATGATGGTAGGGAAAACCAGGTAGCAAATGAAACTAACTCATGGGAAATGGATTATAGCTGTAATACCAAGAATGTAACTACAGATGGGAAATACTTGGGGGAGAAAGACACTTTTGATATTGATGGGATCCAAGGAAGAAACATCGTAGAGTAATCTAAACAAAGGCAACCCAAAGTGGGAATGTTGCCAAACTGTTATCTGTTGGGTGGTGTCTAAAGACATCATTGTGGTACGATCTTGTGGATTTTTGGCGAGCCCGAGAAAGTAAATGATCGATGGTGCTTTCAATTTTAGAGAGTCTGAAAGCATGAAGAAGACTCCACTGGGGGCTCTTTCTCATTGGTAGTATCCTGTGCCCAAGAAAGGATAAAAGTATACACAGGAGATCTCACTCATACTTTAGGGGTTGAAAGACTTCTTTACCGTTGGTAGTCCATTCAGGACAGGAAAGGTTAAACCAATATTGACTGGACGGTCATTCAGATACTTTTACAAGCATGAACGAAACCAAGTTTGCTCGGCAATTTTTTCTTGATGAGAAGGATGGAAAAGAGCTTAACAAAAACCCATGGTGAGATTTTTTGTAAAGTTTGGCCCCTCTGCCCGAGAAAGCATAAAAGGATGCAGAGGGGAATGGTCTTGTCTTGAATGTGCCTAGGTGGTCCTTTTCATTTGATGGTCTACATAGTCCACAAAAGGAGATAAACAAGATGATGTAGACGCCCTTTCCTATACTTTAACAAGCAGAAAAGGAAGGAGCTGCGCTTGACAATATTTTCATTCTTTTAGGAGTCAGAAAAGAGCTTAAAAGAAACTCCAGTATGGTCAACTGATTGTGGTGGCATAGGTGGTGCCCCATGTCGGGACAGTGGATAGTGGTCCAAAGGTCATCTGTGCAGTATGGATGGAGCAGGTGGCTCTTAAACATACCAATACATGCATGGGATAGATCGCGGCAGAGGCACACAAACTTAGGTGGCTCTCAAACAGAGGTCAGGAGAGCTGTGTGTGAGTTGTGGTGGGCGGACTTGACTACATGTGATGTGAGTGAAAGTCCAGAGGCAGTTATATGTGAAATGCATGCAAAGGAAATGATCCATCCTCTAGATGATGGTCCAGAGACCCGCATAAGGTGGGGTGGATATAGTAGATAGCTATGTGTTGAAAATAAAAATGATGTGTCTTTCGAGTGGTGGTGCGGGAACCCGCATGAGTGGTGATAGGCAAGTGTGATGCAAGTACAGGTCTAAAGACACTTGCATCACCATGATGTGGCTTGAAAATAGAGGTAACTTCTGGGAAGTGGTACTAAAAAATTACTTATTAGACATGAGACGATGGTGTCATAAAAAGATAGAGGGAGGAAATTTTGAGCCTGGAGGTGTGAGAGGTGTCTCAAACAGGCTCCAGGTGGCCTTGGATTAGCAGCTAATGGTACTTCCCCTAAATGGGGGTGTCTGATTTGTGGTAAAAATCTTGTAAGACAAAAAAAATTGAAAAAAACTACGCTATAAAGGACTCATAGTGGTGGTATCAGGCATAGAATCTCTTGAGGTAGAGCCTATTACATGGCTTCTTCAAGAGGCAACCATCTAAGTTAGCGAAGAGGTATGCCCCCTTGTCGAGATGAAGGTCATTGGCAAGGCAGGGTGACAGAATTTGGTATTTTATGGGAAGAACCGATTCCACACTATGGTTTAAAGGGAATGAGGTAAAACCGGAGGCGTTCTTATAGATCTCTCTGTCATCGCATAAGTGGTGCTGGGATAAATCAGGTGGATCTTCCACAGCCAACGAGATAGGAGGGAAACTAGTGCTAGAGATCATTAAAATAGTATTGGTTATGGATTTGGTGGCCTTTCCCCTAGCCTATGTTGGAGGAAGAGGGGCATGCCTGGAGACGAGATGAGTTTTTGATGGACCTGGAGGTAGGTGCAACATCATCTCAATTGGTTGGACAATAGTCAACACATCTTGGGGCCTGATAGGTAAGGTAGGTGGTTCAAGGTACCATGCAGGAACTCCTAGTATCTTGTAAATTGCGGGTTTCCAAGACAGGATTACTCATGATCTTGGATGGTAGGAAAAGGAAAAGGAAAAGGATCATGTTGAGTGGGAATGAACCCCACTGTTTCCCTGGTAACTGAGGTTGAGGTTGTGACTAAGGTTGTGGCTGTGGTTGGGGTTGCGACTGTGGATGGAGTTGCGGTTGTGGATGGAGCTGCAGCTGCGGATGGAGCTGTTACTGCGGTTGGTGCTTATCATCCCATGGGTATTTCGGGGTGGTTAAGGCTTCAAGTATCTCCTCATCATTGTGGAAGCAATGAAGAGACAGGTTTGATGGACCATCGATGATAGTGGATACAAGAGGGTCTGTAGAACTGGACATCATGTAAAAGGACATAGTGTCCGAAGAAGGAGGTGGGGGGTGAACTTCTTCAATCAGAGTGATCTCAGATTCAAGGGAATGTTGTCGAAGATTGGCTAGAGAAATTTGGAACTCAGATAGGTCTTGGTAGTGGTAAGAATAATATCCATAAAATCTGTAAAGGGCGCAAGCATGGTTTTTTCTCAATGCCTTGTTTCCCACTATTGGCCCACTTGGGAGTTCAACCACGGGGATATTTTCCATTGTATCCATGGCATCCAAATGTGCGTGGATTATGGCAATCTCAGGGAATATTTAAGTTGGATGGCCTTGTTCTTCTCAGAAGCTGCAAGGCGGGATCTTTCGAGGTTCAACGGTAGCTTTCTCTTTTTTCCCCCTAGCCCTTTTTTTGGGTGGGGTGGTGTAAGTGTGGATGTGGTGGTTGGTTTTTGTGGGAAGGGTGGAGGATGAGATTCGACTGAAATGGGTTGCATGGGGGTTAAGACTACCTTGGGAATTGGTGGTTGGGATGGTGGATCAAGGTACCACATGGGAATTCCCAATGTAAAATTGGGTAAGTTTAAGGTAGCCATTACTGGCTTGCTCATGACACTAGGAGGAAGAAAGAGGAAGGGAATTGTGTGGACTGTGGAGGAGCCAAGATAATTCCCTGATGGTTGCATGTGGGGATGAGGTTGTGGTGGTGGCTGCGCATAATGCTGCGGCTGTGGATGATGCTATGGCTGCTGATGATGCTGCGGCTGCTGATGGTGTTGCGGCTGCAGATGGTGTTGTGGTTGTGGCTGCGGTTGGTGTTTGGGTGTAGCAGTGCTAGATGAGAGCATGCACAAGTACGCAGTCTCATTTGGTGTCGGTGGTGGTGATACTAAGGGGAAAGAAGTCATCATGGTGGTATCGGCAAACAAGCTAGGGTCCACATTCAACAATGGGGAGGATGGTCTGTTGTCAACCATGGTGTTGACCATGGGGATAACATTGGTGAGTGCGGTTAGCCCTTGCGAATCAATGGTGTTGATCAAAGGGATAACATTGGTCGGTGTTGTTGGCCCTTGTAGATCATGATAAGTCAGTGGTCAACCTTCATGATTTTCCCTTCGTGGGGGAACATCATGAGATAGAAAACAGTTGATGCTATGGCTCTCATGGCATACATATAACTTCTTCCGAGGAGAAGGTTATAGTCCAATTGAACATTCAAAACCTCTATGTCAATCAGTACTATTTTCCTGGCTAATGTGATGGGGATATGAGGGAGGATTCCTTAGGCTTTAGTGGGGTGGCCATCATAAGCCCGTAGAGTAGTAGATGATGGTTATAGAATTGGTGATCCAAGCTTCTACCAGACTAGGGCGGACATAACACACATGGATGCCCCCTCATCCACTATGCATTGGTGCACGACCAAATTCAGGATAGACACTAAGATTTGGAAGGAAATGGTTGATTGCATCCGTGGTTCTCCATTCTCCGTGTCGAATGTGATCAACTTGGATTCAGAGGGGTCTACAACACCAAAGGGAGGCTAGTAAGGCTTTTTGCTGCATTGGGAAAGTTTTGAGTACCTTAAGAGTGGGCGTGGCGATAGGTGTTTGGGACAAATCATCCACAATGTTGTAGCTAACAACAGCTTTATCCGTGGCATTGTTGGAAACCCATCGTATGGGGGGGCGTGGAGGGAAAGGGGGTAACTGAAGAGGTGCATTGGATATTTTAGATGTAGATGCCATTGATGTGTCAGTGGGTTCGGTGTTGGTTTTGTACTAATTTCGTCTAGTCTATAAATTAACCTCTTCAGTTTTCATAGCTAGCAGGTGGTGAACACTTGTTTTTGTTGTCGATGGTGCCCCCAGGGTGTTGGGATTGGGTTGGGGAGGGGGTGCAGTTGCTACTAGTCCTTGGACTAGTAATGGGTTTTGGAGCACCATAGGAGGAGGTCCTGGTGGTACTGGGTTATGTTGGGCTTGGTCTATTGTATTGGTGGCATGTTGAACCTCATTCCTAATGGCCTACTTAGCACGACCCATGAAGGGACACTCGTATGTGTAGTGCCTGTAGACCTCGCATAGTGTGCACGGTTGGTTTGTACGGAATGGAGCATTGTGTCTTGGTGCATTTGGTCATTGAGGATTTTTGGTTGGCCGATTTTCCCCAGCATTGTTGGGAGGATTTGGTTGTTGACCACATCCCTATGGTTGATTTTTGCCTTGGTTTTGAGGTTGGTTATTCTTGGCTTTCCCTTGTTGGTTATTGGGGGTTGGCTGGTTGGGACAGTTTTGCTATGCAAACATCTGTCCCAATGGAGCAGGTGGAGCTAGGGCAGGGGCTGGAATAGCTTGTACTAGTGGTGCATAGTAGACTTGGGTGGGTGTTGATGCTACAAATGTGGGCATTTGTCCCATGTATTGCTATGTTAGCCAAGCTAATGCCCGGGCTTGCTATGGTGGCGTAGGTTGTGCATAAGAAGTTGTGGCTCCAGACTGGGACATCATTCTTGCATAGTCCGGAGCTTGATTTCGGTAGGAAACACTAGAGGTGTTGCTTTTTTGTGGTGGTATTGCAGGTGGTTTCAGACGGTCCTAAGGTTGGTGGGAGACAGAACCTATGATGCCATCTACGGCATGGGATGCCCCAAGTGCTTGGACTGATAGTGTAAAGGTATCCAGACTATGCATAGATCAGATCAAACTGTTGGGATTTCAAGATGGCCTCCTTTTCAGATTGGGGACGTTCGAATGCGACGTCCTTTGCTATAGGTGGTAGCAAAGTTTTTAGGAACTAATCCAAGAAGATCCTGTCATCAAGTATAATCTTGCACAAAATACGGCATCACCGCCACTCATGGATGTGGTTGGTTATGTGGGTTGCAGTATTCTGGCGGCAAGATAGCAAGATCTCCATGCCTTCATCGTATCTAATGGGGAGTTGGAAAAATTGTAGGAACATGAAAGCCAGGGAGTTAAAATCTGGGTACTTGGCTTGTGGTAGCTCAATGTACCACTTAGCTGCAGCACCTGTGAGGGTGCGTTGGAATAGTTTGAGCCTGATTGAATCATATACGATGCTATTTGATGAGCACCATTGGTGAAATGTCATGATGTGGTTTTGGGGGCACTACCCTACCTTTCCCTCAAACTTGGGAATGTTTGAGGGAATTTTGGTTGGCATGGGAGGCCAAAACTTTTGATGGTGGATCAGGTCATTTGTTAACTGAGCCAAGTCAGGAAAGTTGAGATGTTCCATGAAAGGAAGGTTTGACCCAAGGTTGATGTGAGATGGGGCAATAATGGTGGTGGGGTTTGTAGGTACATGATGCACCTGCATAACTGGGGGTACTTGTGGAATCGTTGTGGATGGGACACTGCCCCAAAGTGTGGTAAATAGAACTATGTGAGTGGAAGGGCCACTACCCCCATGTGTGACAGGAGGGGCAGTGTAGGTGGAAGGGCCATTTCCCCTAGGCATGCCAAGTGGGACAGTGTGGGTGGAAGAGACACTGCCCCCATGTGTTATAGCTGGGACAACTTGACTTGTCAATATGGGGAGTGGTATCTAGATTATGATAGTTTACATGGCTGTGCTGGGGCCACCAGTAGGAGTATTGGTGGTGGTGTGGGGTGTGGACATGGGTCCACTGCCAATCATTAAGCCAAAAAATGGATATGGGTTTGCACCAGCCATGAGGCTAGATGGTGGAGTATGCAGGTTTGGCTCATATTGTTATGATTGTGAGTCTGAATTAGAGGCTATGTGGCCTTCTGATGGTGTAGAGGTTCATTGAGAATGGTCTCGATGGTATTGGTTTGAGAACCCAAATTGTGGTGCATCGCCTCTCAGGTGTGAGGAATAACGTGAGGGATCAATTGTGTCTGATTTGTATGTCAAGTGGTGAAATATGGTAATGAATTTTGGACCTCAGTTTTAATGGATTCCTATTGGCTTTAGATGGTCACTCAACCACCAAGACTTTTAGAAGACAATGCTTGGATTTTTCCTCATGGGAGTGCTAGTCGATTGGTGGGGGTCATTGCTTGTTTTGCTTGGCAATTCCTCTTAGTGGACAACTACTTTGGGGTTCCCGTGGTACTCCTCACAGTGAGTTTCTGGGCTGAGACCAAGTAATTCCCATGGTTAAGGTAGTCAGGGACTTATGTCCTCAAAGAATGCAGATTGTTGAGTTACTGTAAATTATAAATTTTAAAGGCTAGCTCAGCGTCATGAACTAAGTTTGGTTGTTTTATGTGGTATGGTTTGTGTGTATGCCTTTTATCTTTCTGTTACATTTAGTGGCTACTTGTATGGTTTATGAATAGTCCACAAATATTGTATTGTAGAACTTATAATGTGAATAGATTGTTTAACATAGCAGTAAATTGTAAATAGGAACTTGAATGCATGCCATACTTGAATTTGAATCTGAACCTGACTAGGTGATTGCCTTACACTTGTATTTCTCTTTAACCAATAAAGAGTATTAGGCTCTCAACAAAATGGTACTAATCCCATCCATAGATCCTTAGGTCACTCTTCGGATGCAAGGTCGGTCAACAGGGAGGACGCGAATGCCGTGAAACCCCCATCAGTCTCCACCCCCTCTACCTTCTAGGTCACCCAATTTTAGTGGTTTAGAAAAATTATAGGTGAAGTGCCTATTACTATATGAGCTTCACCCTTCGTCTTATCACAGAATACCCCGAAGGGTGATGACTGGGTAGAGGAGGTTAATTTCAACTTAAGAATTGAAACCTATAGTAATCTTTTGATTCAATATTTAAACAGATACATTAACAAATTAACCATTTAATTTAACAGTGATTTACATGTGTTGTAATAAAATAAACAGATGCTAAAAGGAAATAGACACAGGTTTGATGGACAGAGGTGGCTGAGCCGCACTGATAGTCCCTAATCTTTAAAAATATAAATCTGAGAGACATATCACTCTTTTCAGGGAAAATGTGGCGAGGGGGTCACCAAATTTTAACCAAAATAGGTGAGGGGGTCACTCAGAAACTGCAGACAGAAGCAAGCTGGCTTCTGGGATGAATTCACACCTTTCAGGCTTGAATGAGTGACCTGATCGCACCTTTCAGCCTGATAGGAGTGTCCTACTCTGAAAGGTGGAAATTTCTTGAACCTGAGCTATATCCAGCCGATCGTAACCTGTACTGTGGCCAAATTGGCTTGGTTTGGCCTTGAGGAGGGTCAGCAGTAATTGAAAATGGAGGAAAAGATAGATCTAATCTAGATTTGAAAGAAAACTAAACTAGGGAAAATAAAATTAAATTGCAGAAATAAAACGCAGGGATCCTGTGGGATTGACCTGATATTGTCACCAAATCTGTAGTAGGGATTTCTCCCTTGATATAGGTAGGAACAACCCCCTTTCATTTATAGGATGGAAGGGTAGGGTTCTTGTGAGAATGGAAGAACATAAATAAATAAACATAAAATGAAATGGAAAACCCCTCTGCACACAAGATTAGGGCTAAGCTCCACAACCCCGCATCAAACTATTAGAAAAAAAGAGAACCTGCAAGCAATCAATGGAAACTTGCAAGAAAATGTTAAGCAATAAACCTTCAAACAAATAATGTTAGAAAACTACAATCTACCAAAGCAAAAACATGAAAAGACAAGTATACCTTCTGGTTGGAATGGGCCACCATTCCCTAGCTTAGGAGATCACCTCTCTTAGGAATGGGGAGCTATGGATCAATGCAGGAATGGAGGAGAGCGAGGGTGAATGGATTTATAGGCAAATGGTCTCAAGGCACTCACATGGGCAGCATAACATTAGGGAGTGAAGGAGTGATTTGAGAGTGACCCCCACCCCTCTATTTATACTTTTTCTTGGGATTTTTAGGGTTTTAAGCCCCTGGTTGGGGCTTTAGCCCTTTTTTGGGTATTTTAGCCCCTTTCACCCAATCCTTATCTCCTTTGGAGGTTTTAATCTCCTTTTAGGGGTTTTATCCCCTTTTTGGAGGTTTTAGCTCCTATGGGAGCTAGTTTGGCTCTTTTTAGGGTTTTTAAAGCCCCTTTCCATATTTTTAAGCCTTCTTGAGGATGTGGGGGTCAAATGAGGGTCATGCATGGATGTCCTTGGGTGGTGTAGGTCATGTAGAGCTTAGTGAGGGATTTTTTGGGTTAACAACATCCACGAATGGCCTTGTCACTACAACTTGTGCAAAATTGACATTCAACCTCCCTTCCATTTGGATTGGTTTCTCAAATCACTCTAAGCATCTATCACAAAGGATGTGGCTACCTCAATGCCACAAAACGAGGAAGAAGATATTATCAAATGCCAACAATTTGACCTCATATATTTATAATCAGGGTACTTATACAATGTACTTCCAGATTCCCCTTGACATCAATCATTAGATCGTCTCATTATGGGGATGTCACATTCTGCAGGTGGGTTATTGAGTCCATTTCCTCAAATTGTAAATTCCCCCTGCAAACAACTCTTGTACCACCACCCATGATGGAACAATACCCACCAGTCCTTGTTGTGTCATGTAGAAATAATATATCAATGCTATGAGAAATTATTCTAAGAAGAAGCACAGGAAATAGATCTTGCTACTAAGAATTCTCACAAGCATACACATGAAAAATAGAGAGCAGAAACAAGACAGAATCACATGAATGAAGAGATGAATATTGATTTGTATCCTTCCATTTAATAATGATGAATAATAGTGTACATAAATAGTACATCCCTCATAGAAAAATTGAATTGTATGGAAACAACTCATAAAGCTCAAAAAGGTTGACTTACCAAAATATAGCAAACCCCCATATGTGGCTAAAACACTTCCCAAATCTATCAAGGACCTCACGAGTTGGAAAAAGCATGAGTGAGTTGTGAAGGAGATGGAAAAAAATGCTAATCCTAGAAAATAGAGAAAAACTATTGGAGGATGGGTTGGAAACAAAAGATGTCAGTTTCCTAGTTGACTAGCTTTTATCTTATCAATAGAAAAGTAGAAAAAGCAGAATAAAACAAAATCTAATGTAAATTGCTATACTAATTATGGATGGTCAAAACGTGGTCAAGATCAACCCAGAATTAGAAATAAATCATTTCTAGGATATAGATGGCATGTATTGACTTTAAGGTGAAAGTGGATGCTAACAAATTAAGCTAGTGGTTGAATAATTAATAAAATAATGATTAATTATTTTATCCTAAGTTATGAGTGGGTTTAATATATTCCAACACCCCCTTATAAGTCTGAATTTATTATGGTATGACAAAAAAATATGGATGCATATAGGGCCCAACAACAAGGCTATGGTTTCCCTTTAACAATTATTATGTCCAGAAAAGTGAGGAAAGAGGCAAAAACACATGGGGAAAATCCTCCCTCAAGATAGGAAAAGGAAAAAATTTGAATTATGTCTTCAAAATATCTTCATCTTCACTTTAATGAGCTGACTAAACTGCTTCTGGATGAAGGACTTGTTGAAGAAATCATGAACTCCGTGATCATGTGCTGGAGTGTAGAACCTCCAAGAAGGAAGAGGAGAGAATCCTTGTATCTCATCAACTGATGAAGTAGGAGCATTATCTAAATGCTTATTTCTACTGTCAAAATATTATCTACAAATAAAATCTAAAATAGAAAAGAGATCTGTGCATACTCCTTTCCAAAGAGTACAAAAAATAAGGCAATTTATTTCACACCCAATTCCCTGAATAGCAGTAAAATTGTGATGTGAATCAAATGTTAATCTTCCAATATGATGTAGTACCTGTATAGATCTAATATGAGGATGATAAAACTATGAAATATCATAAATATTAGCATATGTAACAACAAATACAAATTATCTAGTGGCTCCATGAGGATATAGGGCTAGGGTAGGAAAATTATGAGCAACTAGGGAAAACTGATAGGTGTAAAAATATGAATGATGGATGGGCATAAGATCTGAACCATAAGTGTTTAGAAAAGATCCAAAAATGTTTAATATCAGTCCAAATATGACTAAGGACATGGATAACTAGCCACTGAAATATAGGAAATACTTCAAACCATGTAAGATAAATATCACTGCATAAGAGACCAATGAGGAATCAACTAGTGACCTTGGGATTTGTATAGTCTTAGGATTATTCAGAGGTATGGTAGATGGTATGGATGGTGGTATGATATGTGTATCAACCTGAAAATATTCTTCTAAATAATAATCCAAAGGATCACATATAATCATATCAGTAGACTCATGGGAATACACTGGTAATGAATCCTCTGTATGAAAGGAGAAAAGAATCAGATATTCACAATATTCAAGGAGGTTCTGAGTATTGATTCCAAGAACAAAGGAGGTTGTGCTACTATATCTTTGATACAATGTAGAAATAATAGATCAATTCTATTATTAATGATGCTAAGAAGAAGCATAGGAAATAGATCTTGCTACTAAGAATTCTCACAAGCATACATAGGAAAAATAGAGAGAAGAAAAGCGACTGAATCACATGAATGAAGAGATGAATATTGGTTTGTATCCTTCCATTTAATAATGATGAATAATATTGTACATAAATAGTACATCCCTCATAGTAAAATCGAATTGTGTGGAAACAACTCATAAAGCTCAAAAAGGATGACTTACCAAAATATAGCAAACCCCCATATGTGGCTAAAGCACTTCCCAAATCTATCAAGGACCTCACGAGTTGGAAAAATCATGAATGATTTTTCAAGGAGATGGAAAAAACATGCTAATACTATAAAATGGAGAAATAATAATGGAGGATGGGTTGGAAACAAAAGCTTCTAGTTTCTTAGTTGACTAGCTTTTATCTTATCCATAGAAAAGCAGAAAAAGCAGAATCAAACAGGATCTATTGTAAAGTGTTGTATACTAATTCTGGATGGTCAAAAGGTGGTCAATATCGACCCATAATTAAAAATAAATCATTCCTAGGATATATATGGCATGCATTGACTTTAAGGTGCAAGTGGATTCCAACTAATTAAGCTAGTGGGTGAATAATTAATCAAATAATGATTAATTATTTTATCCTAAGTTATGAGTGGGTTTAATATATTCCAACATGTTGGAATCCACTACAACTATTACAAGTCCTTCATTTGGAAAATCCCAGTACAAATGATATAACCTTATTTACCCTAGTACAATCCAAATACAAACAATTAGCAACAACCACACCTACATGAATATCATATGCAACACAACTAACCTATATCCCACCCCGTGGTATAATCCTTACTACCCATACCCATGTCGCCATAGTATGACACTCATGCCTCATATGGGAGTCAACTTTGTATAACATTCTATATAACAACATACTCGACAATTTGAGCAGATGAATATCACCAATCTCCTTAATCCCCAAAATCATGGGAAGAAGAAGGGAACGAAGAAACAAGCCCAACAAAAAGGGAAAGGGGGAAGCCAAGTTATTGAATAGAACCTAAACTGAGGTAACCAACCAACACAAGAGGGAATATCTCACAAGAAAGAATTCTAACCCTATGATAAATTACCCTTTCTCAATATGTGGTGAGTATGGCCATTACACTCACCATTGTATGCTTATCCCTAACTAACAACAGACGGTGGGAGACAAAAAATAGACACCCAAAAACCCTCCTCAAGTGCCACCTGCACCACAACCCTAATAAAATGTATTTCAAGAACCCTTTTCCAATAAAGGAGTGGTTACTTAACGACTAGATCCCCTCCTCCCAAGGATGTATCCTTCCAAAAAAAGTTTATGAACTTGACACTAGTCAACCTATAGACTCGTGCCAAAGGGAACTCTAGTGCTAATACCTCACCCATCCTTGAAGATACTTCTTTCCCTTTAGTAGGCCTTTTTCATATTCCATGCTCTATTATTTCAAAATTTTAGAGGATTCCTAAAGCATCACTTGGGCATACCCCTCATAACTCACACATGAATGTTTCCCATAATTACAACATTATTGGTGACTTGTCATAATCACTAGCCATAGTGTCAAACTTGGAAGTACTTCAATATTTCCCCTCATAATGTGTTAGAGAATCATACCATGTAGTAACATGGTCACATACCATCTAGGACATGATTTCATTTGTTTTGTACTTATGTTATATGGTCCAAACCTTGGTTATGTTGGCCTAGCAAGGTATTTGGGGGTTTTGGAATCATTAATGCACCTAAGAGCCCAAATTTAATTATTCAGGATACTCATGCACCCTCATTAATGAAATTATAGTCCTTGGGGTCTTCCCACTCCTTAAAATAGGGAATTGGTTTGAACATAGGTTCCCATGCATAGTATTTGAGTGGTTTTGGCTCTTTTGGACCATTTATTTATACCTAAAGCCACTCCCACTAACCCATGCAATCCAAAACGCCTATCCTACCCCCATTTATGTCCTAGCATGGTTCACCCACGTTGATATGGCCATTCGTGACCGTTTGAGGTGGTTTGGGATCTCATTGGTCCACCTAGGTGGGTTTGAGGTCCAATCTAAGGCTGCCACATGTATGCATTCAATTTTCCTCCAAAGGATAAATATTTTCACCTATTGTATTATATTCATGTTCCAAACATATTTACATGTTGGAAAATAATAGAAACTTCAGTTATCGACACCATTCATATGTGTTAATATTGCTCTTTTCACTGTTTTTCTGCATAGTTTGTGAAATTATTGAGTTGTGAGGATTCTCTTAGCTCCTAGATATTATTTTGAATCATATTTTCACATGGTATTATATATATTTGGAGCTTCAAGTTGAATTCAAATAGTTTGAGTTGCAATCTAAGGTCTCCTCCAGAAAAATTCAAGTGCTTGCATTGTAGGTAGTGCCATTGTCTTTGTCACTCAGTGTGCAAACATAAATAGAGAAGAGTAATGTATTTCTTACCCCATTAAATTATTTTGAATGGAATTCCAAAATGGAGATCCATTTGAGGTGAAAAGGACTCTATAGAGTAAGTATAGAGACTGAGAACAAGCCCAACTTTGCTGTGGAAAAATACAAGTATTTAAAGATAGATCAGGCATTCAAAATGATTTTTCTCAGTATTTTGAGGGATATTTTAATTCATGTAGACAATATGACAATGCCCAACGAGGTGTGGCTCAATATCGAGTCACTATTTGGGAAGATTAACGAGATGAGAGGAAACCAACTAAAAAATGAGTTGATCACATTGAGCCTAACTCACTTTGAGATGATCCTATATTTATTTGAAAAGTTAAAATCCTTGGAACTCAAACTGAAACAATGTGGCATAGAAAATAAATAATAGCAACTTATCTTGTCCATTTTTTCGAAGCTAGGCCTTGAATATTTAGTGTTTGTCTCCACATTCCAATCAGGGAAGCTAATAGTTCGAAATTGGAGGATGCTTACTTTAGAAGACTTCTTGGAGTCTTTGACTCAAGAACAAGACAAATTGGTGCAAATGGATACCATCAAATCCACCAAGGAACAAGCCCTTGCTGCATGTGTTTTGAATCAATACAAAGGCAATAATAAAGACAAAGATTTGAAGCAACAAGAGAAGAGGAAGTAGGAGAAGCCCAAATCTTTAGACAATAGTTTAAATCCTAGAAAGGACAAAGAGAAGAAGAAAATTCAGTTATTGTCACAAATTTTTGCCTATAGAGAGTGCATGCATGAAGAAAAACATTGACATGTTGGCACAAATCCTTGAGAAGAACAACATCCCCCTTCTAGAAGGTGCAAGGAAGAAAGAGGGAGGTTCAAGTTCAGAGAACAAGGATAGATGCCATGTATTGGTTGCTGGATCTTCTAGATATTCCTCCTACATCATATATTCAGGTTCCAAAAGGCACATGGATCCCATACAAAGACTCCTTATCATCATTACATTCTTATAGTGGTCCATCCATCCTCATGGGTAACGATTTTGAGATCCCAACCAAAGGGATTGGTAGGATCAACCTTGACAATGAGTACTTCAACAATGTGTTGTATGTGCTTGATATTGTAGCCAACCTTATCTTTGTCTATCAAATGAAACACACATGTAAAACCAAGAGAGTAACATTTACTCAATATGATGTGGAAATATCATAAATTTCTACAAGCCAAGTTGTTGCAGTGGGTATTTTTGAGCATGAATCAAGGATGTGTAAGTTTTCACACTTTCTTTCATACTCCCAAGGGAATGCACTCCTATCACATTCCAATGAGACTAGTAATATATTACATGAGAGGTTTGAAAACCTAAACTATAGACATATTCAATGATTAAGCAAATAAAATATGGTTGAAGGGCTTCCAAGCATTAAGTTTTCCAAAGGAACATGTAAGAGATGCATTGTTGGGAAGCATGTTGAGCGCAAGTATGTCAAGGGAAAGGAAAGAAGGGATATCCAAGTGATTTATTTGATACATTCAGATATTGTAGGAACTCTTCCCAAACCCTCCTATGGAAACTCAAGATATTTCTTAACATTCATAGATGACTTGTCAAGATACCGTTGGGTGTATTTCCTCAAGAAAAAATATGAAGTGTTTGAGACATTCAAAGTTTTCAAGGATTTGGTTGAGAAATTGAGTGGGAATAAGATCAAGGTATTAAATAATGACAATTGAAAGGAATATGTTAACAATAATCTACAACATATATGTGAACAAAATGTCATTCAAATGGAACATTATGTTCCTTACACACCTTAGCAAAATGGTGTGGCAAAGCGCAAGAATAGAGCATTGAAGGAGATGGCCACTTGCATGTTGGAGGCTAAGGATTTGTCTCCTAATATATGGGTTGAATACATAATTTGTTCTGCATATGTTCAGAATACATTTCCACATAAAGCATTCGATGAGAAAACTCCATTTGAGGCTTGGAGTGGTCATAAGCCCAATCTTTCTCATTTCAGGGTTTTTGGCTCAAAGGCTTGGAATATAATTCCTTTGGAGAAGAGAAAGAAATTGAAACATAAAATAAAGGAGTCCATAATGGTTGTATATGATAAATATGAAAAGGGATACAAGATCTTTGATTCCTCATCTTAGAAAACCTTCATTGAGAGAAGTGTACAGTTTGAAGAAGATCCCATGTAAGAGATCGAACTAGTTAAGGGGATCACTCACACCTTCCACTCAATGATGATGTAAGTGATGATTATTTCTATGAATTTTCTGATTCTAATATGGAATATTAATATGATTACATGAAATTAGATAATGGCTCACCCATAATTCCAAAATGGGTTGAGAAAACCATACAAGCAACTAGTTTTCTTGCTGGAAATCCACTAGACTCTAGGAAGACTAGATCTCATTTTCACAATGCTCTCTCCACTTATGATTAAGATATTCCATAGAGTTTATTTGTTGATGTATTTTTAAATTCAAAATGTATTCACTTGTATATATTATTTATTGTACCCCGATGTTCCTATCGGGAAGTATCAGTAATGTAATTGAGTCATGTCATACCCCGATGTTCCTGTCGAGAGAATCAGTAATGTAAACAAGTCATGTAAAGTAGTTGAGGTTAACCCTCCATTGTAAGTCGGGAAAATAGTCCCCACAATTGAGTTAAGGTTAACCCTCCTTTTTGATCAGAGGGAAAAGTCCCCACAGTTGAGGGGCACTAGGGTTATTAGACTCTCCTAGAGATGTAGGCCCTGGTAAGTAATTGTAAAAGTCAGAAATTAGTATTGAGCCTATCTATTTGTTCACATACACTCACTCAACTGGGGCACATGAGTGAGAGAGGAGAATCTCTCTCAAGTGAGAGAGAGAGAGAGAATAGCTATTGGAGATCATCTTTTCTATCTTTGGGTTTTACTGCTACCATTGGTGCTCATTTTATTTCTGATGAAGTTGCGGGGTTTTCTCCTTTATGGTTTCCCCAAGGAAAATTATTTGTGTCTCTTGTCTCTTGTGATTATTTTTGTGCATGTTATTCTCTATGATAAGATCCTAAGATCATATTACTTAAATAATAAAAATCTAACATGGTATTAGAGCTAACCTGAGAAGAAGACATTGTGCAGCTATAGAAGCTAGAGCTTCTTACTTTTTGGTTCTCTCGCCACAATCCATTAGAAAAAGGAGGCTAGGATGACTCTCCATTGAAGGGTGCATCTTTCTGTCGAAGCAAAATTTGATTCTGGACATTTTCAGTTTTTGCTGTAGGAAATTAGGGCTTTTCACAGAAGTGCAATTTTTGAGTGAGCCCAGCATAGTATTTCTCTCCTCATAAAAATAGAAGTTTAGAGACCAAGTTTGAGATTTTTGGTTGGGTAAAAATTTGGGAAAGTCAAACCCTAGTTTGACCCTGGGCCCAAAAAAAACTAAAATACTAAAACGGGTAGTTTTTCTACATTCACTATATATCAGGATTGAAGAAGTCTCAGGGGCCGAAATTTTCACAAGAAAAAAAATAAAATCCTCATGTACCCTTTATAAACATTTCAGCCTCATATTCGCTATATTCTGGGAGATATGTTTCCTCCAAATCAGGGTTCCAACCTCTTCTAGGATTCATCTCTAAACAGGACACCTAGGGGGAATTTCTATATCTTGCGATACAAAGGTACAAATGAAATTTAGAAATATGTTCCATATAGGGAATGGACTTTACATTTTGTGGTAAAAGTTTTAGAGCCTGATGATGAAACAGGGACACGTGACAGTCCGTACAAGTTTTCTATGTTGAACAGTAAAAAAATAAGTCACCTTGGGAAAAATCTCATAAGTCCCAATTGGTGAAACCAATTCTGGTAAAACCTATGGTGTTGGAAAGAGGACAGAAGGTTACCTCAGTATGAAATTTAAGACATAGAGGAATATTACTTTCGAATATACCTCATAAACAGTATCAGGAATTTCTGTAGAATAAATTGGCAAACTATGGCTTCCTGTTCTGGAAGCTTCCTTCCAGTGATTTCAAAAAAGGAGTACATTAGACAACTTGCCTTGAATAGGCCTATATTTCTATCCAATCAGAATTTTGAAATTCCAAGTTTTGAAAATTAGGGTTTCTCTGACAAACCCAATATCATCCAGCTTTAGAACCAGGATGGACACCTCAAATCAGTAAGATCTAATATTTTTCTATCTATAGTTGAGGTTCTCATTTCAAAATGACTAATCACACTAGTTTGATGACAAGATTGGTGAGGCTATCAACTTCCAAGCATGGAAGTATAAGATATCACTAGTTCTTGAAAGAAATGAATTGGACACCTACATAAGTAGAGAGGTTCCAGTTCCAGAGGGAGATGAGGCTAAATCCTTACACACGAATAAATTGGTTAAGGCCAAGAAGATCATTGCTGATTCAATAATGGATCACCTTATAACACAAATTTCTTCCCTAAAGACACCTAAAGAGATGTTTGATTCCTTGACCAAGTTATTTGAATGGAAGAACATAAATCAAAAGATGACTTTGAGAAACCAGTTGAAGAATGTAAAGATCCAAAATGCAGAAACCATACAGTCAAACTTTACAAGGGTCTCTCAAATCAAAGAACAACTTGAAGTAGTGGATGAAGAAGTAGAGAATAAAAAAAATTGTGATAACCACCTTGAATGGCCTCCTAGGATCATGGGATTCATTCATTCAAGGAATGTGAGCTAGAAGGAAGTGATTATTTTCAAGAAGACTCTGGGAAGAGTGCACACAAGAAGAAGCTGAACTCATAATAAGAGAAAGAGAATATGGGAGAAATTGAAGATCAATATCTCACAATCCGAAGAAGATCCCTCAAGTGATGAGGAATATGGAGGAATCAACTCTTGAAGAACCTCTTGTCCATATTAGCATTTGGATAAGAAATGATGTTGTTATGAATGAAGAAGATGATGAAGCTGAAGGCTCAAGAAGGAGTCTACCCATGAAACAAATAAGCATAAGTATTCAATTGTCATTTGATGATATTATTTTGTTATGCATTTGTTTTTATTCAGTTTATGTTTTATGTAGGATAGAATGTTTGCATTAATGACAATATAATACTAATATGCATGTGATGGTTAAGTAGCTCATACAAATCTCCATTTCTACTATCTAGAATGAAACCTCTTTGTTGACATATTGGATTAGTGCACAATCTCAATGATGTCTTGGTAGAGATGGAAGGAATCTAGAAAGTTTCCGTGAGATATGGATGAATGTTGTATTGGATAAAATAGTTGCATGATCATATATTTATGCATAAGAATTTTCCATTATGAATATGCTTTATGAAATGTTTCTAACCATACAACTAATGCATTTGACTTGTAGGAAAGATCGCGTACAATCACCTAAAAGAAAAGAAGGATGAGACTTGTTCCAAAGAACAAGTGACAACATTTCAAGAAATAATCCAAGATAAAGAAGAATATGACAATACTTTCAAAGAATTCAAGAAGTCTCAGACACAGTGCAGTTATGTGACACTGTTGATGCAGAACCTTCCAACTATGAACAAGTAGCCAAGAAGAAAGGGAAGGAGAGTACTAGTTCAAGAAGAATGATGCAGTATCGAAACTTGAAGGGAATTCCATAATGTCTTCCATATGGATCTACAAGATCCAGCATGCAGTAGATGACAACATCGTGGGATATAAGGAAATATTCATAGCACGAGGCTTCTCATGGAAAGAAGGCATAGACTACGAAGAGACATTTGCATCTAGTGGGAGTTGAGGCACATGACATGCAGACTCATGTGTGCAAATTAAATAAGGCCTTGTATGAGTTTAGAAGAAATGCATGGGACAACACATACATGAGGAGCTTGAAGATCACTTGGAGTGATGAAGATCTTAACCTTTGCTACAAGGTTGAAGATGAAAGCCTATAGAGGATGACAAGCTCACAGATGGGTGCGAGAAGAAATTCTGAAAAGGTTCAAGATAAAGGATCTTGGTATCTAGTGACCCTATATGGATACATAAAATATTTGTAGCAGAGGAAGTTACTTGTCACTCTAGTACATAATGTTTCAATGCATAGAGTATGAAAGGAAGAGAGAGAATGATGCTCTACTTTAGAGGGAGTGACTGCACAAGATCTAGAGGTTCGACATGATACAATGGGATGGAAAGCTTACTGATGGCTCTAGGATTTACTGAAAGTAAAGAGGATTCCAACCTTTGCTTCAAGGTTGAAGGTGGAATACCAGTGATGCTTCCGTTATATGTCAATTAATTGTTCCTGACAGGAAAGATGAATTCATTAAAGTTGAAAGAAGGAGACTTGATGCCAAGTTCAAGATGAAGGACTTGGATATGATGCACTAATTTCTAGGCATGTAGGTGTGGAAGAATGCAGAGGAAATATACCTGGTTCAAGGGAAGTATGTAGTATATATCTTGAAGAGGTTCAAGATGATGGACTGCAAGGCCATGACCACACCCATGGCATCGAACCTAAAGCTATTGAGTGTTGCTTCATTAGATTCGGTTGACACCATGATGTATCATTAGATGATTGGTTCATTGATGTACCTGATGAATACGAGACTAGATATTTTCCTTGCTATGAACACATTGAGACATGTTCACCTGATTGCTGCAAAGCATGTAGTGATGTACCTGAAGGGTATAGTTGATTATGGGATCAAGTATGAAGCGAATCAGAAGACTAACCTAGAGGGTTATCTGGATTCATATTGGGTAGGAAGTGCCATTGATAGGAAGATCACTTCGGGGTGTTTCTTCAGTATGGGATCAGGTGTGATCTAAGATGGAGTCCTGCATGGCGCTGAGTACAACCAAGGCAAAAGATTTTGCCACTTGCTATTTGTGAGGTGGTGTGTTTCTTTTGAAAGAAACTATTTGATTTGATTGATCTGAATTGCATTTTTATATGATGCAGAGAGGAGTAGTGAAGCTCCAATATGTGATCCAAATTGAGATCTCTCAAAAGAGGGAGTTCTAGCATAGGCAGTGAGACAGGTTGTCTGAGCGTAAAATCCTAGTGAAGCTTGTAGTTTGATCAGATGTAAGTAGTCCTATAGGTTATCCTCAGATGTAATAGGTCCTAGAGAATATCATAGGTTATCCTTGGATGTAATCAAACCTAATCGTATTCTATGCTAGAAATGGACATAATGAAGTTTGAGTACTTCAGGGAGAAGCTCGGTGTTTTCTAGATTGAGGTTCCTTCCAAGGGGAAGTGATGAGTCCGTGAGCCCTTCTAACATGGTGATAGGATTGGTTCCTTCCATGGTCAGATATAAGTGCAGAGCCATTCTGATATGACTATGGGATTGGCTCCCACATGATCAGATATAAGTGCAGAGACATTCTGATATGACTATGGAATTGGCTCCCACATGATCATATATAAGTGCAGAGCCATTCTAATATGACTATGGGATTGGCTCCCACATCATCAATTGTAAGTGCAGATCCCTTCCATGGATGGTAGTAGTTGTATCCTACCATGCCACTGGTTGTAAGTGCGGATCCCTTCCATGGATGGTAGTAGTTGTGTCCTACCATGCTAATGGTTTTAAGTGCTGGCCCCTTCCACAAATGATAGTAGGTGTGTCCTATCATGCTGATGGTTGTAAGTGTTGGGCCCTTCCATAGATGATAGTAGGTGTGTCCTATCATGCTGATGGTTGTAAGTCCCGGGCCTTTTCACATATGATAGTAGGTGTGTCCTATCATGATGGTGAATGTAATTGCTGGGCCATTTTGACATGGTTCTTAGATGTGTTCCTCCCATGGTCGGATGTAAGTGTTGGTCCTTTCTGACATGGTGGTGGGTGTGTTCCTCCCATGGTTAGATGTGAGTGCTGGGTATGCCTTTCTGACATGGTGGTGGATGTGTTCCCCCCATGATCATATATAAGTGCTGGGTGGGCCTTTCTGACATGTGGTCAAATATAAGTGCTGAAGAAGATAAATATCTACATGGAGGCTAGGCATACCACCAGCATGAAAAAGAGTTGGCTCTGTAGAAATTCCTATGATGAGAATAATTGAGAGATAGAACCATTTGATCAAGATAGTAGAAGCAATGATGTTGATTATGATCTAGTGACGATCCAACTTTGATGTTAATCTAGTGATGATCCAGACTTGATGTTGATCCAGTGATGATCCAGACTTGATGATGATCTAGTGATGATCCATCTTTGATGATGATCCAGTTTCAATGATGATCTAGTGATGATCATCCATACTTTATTCAGAGAGGAAGACTCGTGCTGATGAATTGTGTCAAGAGAATACCTTCCTAGTTAAGAGGAAGTGTTGATGTATTTGTAACTTTGGAATGTATTCACTTATATATCTTATGTATTGTACCCCGATGTTCCTATTGAGAAGTATCAGTAATGTAATTGAGTCATGCAATACCACGATGTTCCTATTGGGAGAATTAGTAATGTAAACAAGTCATGTAAAGTCATTGAGGCTAACCCTCTATTGTAAGTCAAGGAAATAGTCCCCACAATTGAGTTAAGGTTAACCGTCCTTGTTGATCGGAGGGAAAAGTCCCCATAGTTGAGGGGAACTAGGGTTATTAGACTCTCCTAGAGATTTCGACCCTGGTAAGTAATTGTAAAAGTCGAAAATTAGTATAAATAGACAGTGAGCCTCTCTATTTGTTCACATACACTCACTCAACTAGGGTGCAGGAGTGAGAGAGGAGAAGCTCTCTCAAGTGAGAGAGAGAGAACACCTATTGGAGATCATCTTTACTGTCTTTGGGTTTTACTGCTACCACTGGTGCTCATTCTATCTCTGAGGAAGTTGTGGGGTTTTCTCTTTTATGGTTTCCCTGAGGAAAATTCTTTGTGTCTCTTGTCTCTTGTCTCTTGTTATTATTTCTATGCATGTTGTTCTCTCAGATAAGATCCTAACATCATGTTGCTTAAATGATAAAAATATAACATGATTCATGCTGGTTTTATTTGATCCTCAGTCATATGAGGAAGCATAACATGATCCAATATGGAAAACAACCATGCAATAAGATTTCAAGTCTTTGCAAGACAATGAAACTTGCATTAGAGGAAATTTGGGGTCTAAAATGGGCCTCCTAAGGAAAATGATAAAATAATAGTTAAAATAATAAAATAATAGCTATTAATTTTGGAGGAAGAATGAAAAAAACTACTTTTGTGTTCGTATTTTAGACACATCTCCGTGTTTTTTTACTCTCATTTTGAGCAAGAGATATCATTGGATGCGAAATTTAATTCCACATCCAACAAGTACCCACATTACATACTTTTGATGGACCCCGCTACCCAAAAAACAAGAAATACCTGAAAAAAATGTGATGATGACATCATCATCACATTTTTCAAGTATTTCTTGTTTTTGGGGTAGTGGGGTCCATCAAAAGTATTGATTATGGGTACTCGTTGGATGTAGAATTAAATTTTGCATCCAACGAGCTCTCCTGCTTGAAATTTGAGTAAAAACATAGGGAGATATGTCGAAAATACAAACAAAAAAAGTAGTTTTCATTTATGACAAATATGTCAATTCAACCATTATGGTTGACTCATTTTATTGAAATTCTATTGGTTCTTGAATTCCAACTCACAAAATTTATTGTTGGTGCATNATGGTATTTGGTTCCTCTACCATCCAATAGGAAACTAGCGCAATGTAAGTGGGTTTATAGAACCAAGATGCATGCTGATGGTTTAGATATGAATTATAGTGCTAGGTTGGTTTCCAAAGGCTTCTATCAATTCCATGGAGTGGACTATACATAGACATTTTCACCGGTTTCAAAGATGGACTCCATTAGGCTAGTTTTGGCCATTGCTACATCTAAGCAATGGGAGGTGCACCACATGGATGTGAAGAGTGATTTTATTCACAGTGAACTTCATGAGGAGATTTATATGTAGTATCTTGAATGTTTAATTCATGATCCTTCAATTTTTTTTCAGGTTGAAGAAGTCTCTCTATGGCCTCAAGCAAGCCCCTTAAGCTTCATATGCCAAGATGGACATCTTTCTTCTATCACTAGGCTATGAAAGATGAAAATATGATCCTAATGTATATTTGAAGAGTTTAGATGATTTATTTCAGATCATAGTATTGTATGTTAATGATATTTTGATCCCTGGAATTTGCATTGCTGATATAGGTTAAATTATGTCTTCATTGCATAGTGTGTTTTCAATGACTAGCCTTGGATTGTTGAAACAATTTCTTGGCTTGGAGATTGAGAAATATGATGCAAGTATCAAGGTCATCCAATAAAATTATGCTGTAAACATATTATTGAATTTCAAGATGGATGAATGTGAGGAATCCAAGTGTCCCTCCTTTCAGGAGTAAAACTAGGTGATTTTCGTTTAGCTCCATTGGTGGACAACTCACTGTATCGATAGCTAGTTGGGAGCTTGTTGTATCTCACAAACTCTCGAACTGATTTGGATCATCCATTAGGCGTTGTTTCAAGGTATATGTATTATCCTCATGATATCTATTGTAAGGCTTCTAAAAGTATCTTGCATTATGTGCAAGGAACCAAACACTTTGGGATACACTATGTTGCTAGTTCTCCACTAGAACTAGTTAAATTTACTGATTCTTATTGGGATGGATATTCCATTTATAGAAATTCCACTTCAAGTTATGTATTCATGCTTACACATGGTCCCATATTCTGGTCAAGTAGGAAACAACAAACTATACCCTTTCATCAGCTGAGGCCAAGTATAGAGGAGCAGTGAATGAAACTACACAATGTGTGTGGTTGCAAGGCATTCTTGGAGAACTTTGTTTTGCATTTGATTCACCCACTGTCATTTCGTGTGAAAATTAAAGTGTAATCAAGATTTCCACCAATATAGTAAATATATATAGGACCAAGCACATTGAGATACACATGCACTACATCTAGATCTTGGTGCATGAGAAGGGTATATCATTGCAGTATTTCCCATCTGCAAAGAAAACTACTGACATCTTCACCAAGATATTCACAAATAATACATTCACCTATCTATGGTCACTCCTTGGAGTGGGTGACACATGGTGATAGTTGATACTCACTTTCATATTTTTATCCATGTCCATTTTAGAGGGGAGATTTTGTTCCCATGTGGTTTTCCTTCTTACCTTGCTATATTGACAAATAAATTTTGTAAGAAGTGACTTGATCCTTAGTTTCCAATGCCTCAAATTTTTATATGGTTACACTAATTTAGGATTAATGGGGGGTGTTAGATCATCATAACACCCAGTACCAGGCTCACATACCACCTAGAACACACATTTATTTGTTTTTTACTTATGTTATATGGTCCAAACCTTGGTTATGTCGGTCTAGCAAGGTATTTGGGGGTTTTAGACTCACCCAAGCAACCAAATTTTATAATTAAAGAGACTCATGCACCCTCATTGATGAAATTCATTCCTTGGGGCACTTCCATGCCTTAAAACAATGAACATGTTTGACAAGAGGCACCCATGCATACTATTTGAGTGTTTTTGGATATTTTGGAACAATTATTGCCACCTAGAGCTACTCCCACTCACCCATGCAATCCAAAACACTTATCCTACCCCCATTTATCACCTATCAGGTTTCACCCACGTTCAAAATGCCATTCATGACCGTTTTAGGTGGTTTGGGAGCTCATTGGTCCACCTAGGGGGGTTTGAGGTCCAATCTAAGCCTACCACATGTATGCATCCAATTTTCCTCCAAAGTATAACCATTTTTACCTATTTTTTTATATTCATGTTCCATATATATTTACATTTTGGAAAGTAATATAAACTTCAATTATTGGCACCATTCATATGTGTTAATATTGCTCTTTTCATCGTTTTTTCTGAATAGTTTGTGAAATTATTGAGTTGTGAATATTGTCTTATATCCTAGATATCCATGAGAATCATATTTTCACACAATTAAAGTCACTATTGAATGTACTTGGCACTATCAACCCTTCTTATTCACACCTCATTTCCTTTGACATTGACAAAGGTGAACCATGACTACCATCATCAGTCACATTCAAAATCTTAGTCATGATGAAGAACTGTTAAATTCAATGAAGCATAGGATCATCAATCTGCATGATTCAAATTGAGAAGAGAAGTTTGCATAAGAGAGAATAATTTAACATAGATTGATTAATTACTCATGGAAAAATTGCACACACAAGGAGACAAAATTGGACTAATATGATTATATTCATGAATAAGTAATTAATATGTATTACAATGGTTACACATATTGGATAATTCAAATTCCTAAGATAGGATTTGAATTTACCAACATTGACTGACTCTTGAGCTAACTCAGTGTGGGAAAATCATCACTAGATCTCACTAATGCAACTCTAGATCAATAAAATAGTTCACACTCAGTTAATTGATGAGAGTAGGTGAGAAAATGTGCCTTACTTTCCTTAATCATGGAAAATGGTGCTAGGATGACTAAGAGTGATCTAATTAATGGGAATTAGAGCATAATTGGACTTAATTGAATACCTACTTGAGTCAACTGCTGAATACTTCTGGTGGCACTCATAGTGGGTTCCTAAATTATAGGGATTGGTCCCTAGGGCACTTAAACTCATGCAATTAGGTGCAGTAAGTGGCATATTTCCCCATATGTGTGTCCCTAATGCACTAGTGGAGTGATGAATACCTCCTAAGCTATGAAAATAGACAAATAAATGATGTGGTCAAAGGGAGGATTAATAATAATCCCAACACCCCCCCCTTAATCCTAACATTGGACAACCTGGGACCTGGAAACTAAGACCAAAGGTCATCCATACAATCAAAATTCAAAAAAAAATTTTATTATCAAAAGCGAGGAAATGGGGAAAACCTCATGGGAAAACTACCCCCTCAAAATAAGTAGGAAAATCAAGATCAAGCTTTCATATCAAGAGAATATTCTTCTTGAATAAAAATCTTGTGAAAATAATTCTGCAACCTGCATCTCTGCAGAGTAGTAAAGCATTGTAATGGCCCTTATGTGAAATAGTATCTTGGGACTGTGCATGTGAACCTCTCCATATTCTTCCAATATGATGATATATAGGAGAAGGCATGTTTCCTTTCTCTCTTCTTTCTGGAGGAAAAGTGTCATGATCCAATTTGTTCTTCAGTGAGCATAATTACTGATCAAACCTTACCATCATGTAGCATCTATCTGGGATCTTGTTGCACCTCTTTGAAGGAAGTGAATTTTCTTTACATAACACAAGGAACTCTTTTTTTTTAAAATAGTATCTCTAATGCTATGAAGAAATAGAGCCTTGTTGCTATGAATAAACACAAGATGTAGATATAGCTGCAAGATAATTCTCACAAGCATGCACAAGGAAAATAGAGAGAAGAATAAAGAGACTGAATCACATGAAGAAATGAAGAATGAATAATTGATTGATTATTACAATAGTAATACATGCTTATAAAGGAAAATTGATTTGGTGGAAGTCAACTCATGCTAGCTCATAAATCAGTGTTACTAAATATGATAAACCCCCATAAGTGGTTAAAGCAATTTCCAAATCTGTCAAGGACCTCACAAATTAGATAAAGCATGAGTGATTTGTCATGAGTGATGCAAAAGCATGATAATCCTGGAATTTGGAGAGAAAATCATGGAAAATGGGTTGGAAACAAAGTATAATAGTTACTAGTTGACTAGTTTTACCTTGTCCACTGAAAAGATGGAATAAAGAAAGATAAAGAAAAAATATGTAGGAAGTCACAGTTACTAATTCTAGAAGTAAATAAAGTGGGAAGCATCTAACTAGAATCAAGATAAAGGTTCTCCTAGGCTATATATGGAAAGTGTTGACCAAGTGGTGCAAGTGGATGCCAACTATATAGGCTAGTATGTAGTAAATTAATCAATAATGATTAAATATTGTTATCCTAAGTATGGAGTGGGTTTATAATATCCCAACACCCCCTTTTAAGTCTGAATTTATGATGGAGTTATCTAAAATAATCATATTTCATGTCTAGAAAAGTGGGGAAAGAGGAAAAACCACATGGGGAAAATCCTCTCTCAATAAAGGAAAAGGAACAATAATTTGAACAACATGTCTTCAATATGTCTTTATATTCACTTGAATGATCTGAATGAACTACTTCTAGTGAAATACTTTGATGAAGTAGTTGTGAACTCTATGATCATGTGCTAGAGTGTAGAATCTGCAAGAAAGAAGAGGAGAGACTCCTTGTAGGTCATCATATTATGAAGTATGAGAATTATATGAATTCTTATTGATTCTAACAACTCTGATATGTAAATACAATATGAAAAGGAAAAGATATCTGTGCATACTCCTTCCCAAAGAGCAAAAATCAACACAATCAGTTCCTTGTATAACTGTAAAATGGTGAAGTGGATCACATATCTTCTGTCCAAAATGTTGTAAAACCTTTACAAATATGAAATGAGGCTGAAAATAATATTATATATCAGAAATATTATCATATGGAACAACAAATACCAAATGTTTAATGTATCCATGAGGATATAGGACTAGAGTAGGAAACCTTTGAGCAATTGGGAAAAACTGATGAGTGTAAAAATATGAATGGTGGATGGAATTGAGACCTGAACCATAGGTGTTTATAACACATACAAACATGTTTTATATACATTTAATTATTACTAAGTTCATGGATAACCAACCAATGAAAAAATACAAGACTTGAAATCATTAGATATCAGTAACAATGCATAGGAAACCAATGAGGAATAAACTAGCAAATTTGGGTTTTGTATAGTCTTAGGAGTATTAAAAGGAATGGTAGGTGGTATGGATGATGTCATCACATACATATCATCCTGAAAACATGATTCTAAATCATAATTATAATAATTTGAATGGAGTGAGGAAGGGCTTCTTAAAAACAAGCCAGGATCTAGTGAAAAATCACAAGTATTGTGAGATGAACCTAGGAGACTGATAGGTGGATTATTCAAGAAATAAATTGATATTTTTGATTCTGATATATCAAAAAATGAATCTATATTATATATATTAGGAAAGGATTTAACTCTGTCACTCAAGGAATAGTTTATATCAACTTGTAACTGCACACTATGACAATATTATGGGGATTCTTCAAGCTTCTCTTGCTCATTTGGAACTTCAATGATATTCTTCTCAAGTAGCAGAGAAATGATGTCCATATTCTTCTTGAAAAATTTCTTAGCAGGATGAAATCCCTTGCTTCAATAAGAACACCTAGATGTACTCCCTTTATTCTTGACTTTCTTCAGTGAACCTTCATTAGTAGGCTTCAAACTTTTGTCTTCATTATCACACTTTGGATTCTTCCCTTTCACTATTTGCTTCTATTTTGATCTTGAATTATTGATTCCTTGAACTATGAGAGAATTATCCTTGCCATTGGAGGATACAAGAGCACCCATATGTATCAATTTATCTTTCTCCTTTGTCAGTGAATCAAAGAATGTACTAAAAGAAGGAATTTTCCAATTAGAAATAGCAAACCTAGTAGCACAAAAAGTAGATACAAAAACTAAGTATTCAAGACCCAATTTTGATAATATGGAAAGAATTGATTGATATTCCTTCTTCTAAATATCAAATTTCTTGATCAGTAGAACATGTGACTTGAATTTGGTGAAGAATCCTTTAATGGAATCCAAATTTCTTGGACTCAATGAGAATAACTCATTCTTCAATTGATATGCTCTTATCTCATCTTGTACTCCAAAGAGAGACTCAAGTTTGGTCCATACTTGGTTTGGAGTGGTCAAACCATCTAGATGAAAGAGCATATAAGGAGAAATAGAGAGGCAAATAAATCCATTGGATTCATCCAACCTATTATTCCACTTAGATTTCTCAACAGTAGCATTGGGCTCATTCTCCAAAGCTAGAGTAACTCTATATAGTCCCTTATTGCGCAATAGAATGTCAATTTTGGATTTCCATTCATGATAATTGAAGTGATTTAGGATCACAACTAAATATGAATCCATGGAAATAAGTTGATGCGCTCAAGATGATACTCTCTGCAATCTGCACTAATAAAAAATAGGAGAAAATCTTGTAAGCTCAATTCAAGCTCTTCTTTAGTGAGAAATGGGAGACTGGATGCACTCTCATCTAGAGAATTGATAGCTCCATAATTCTGTAGAACTTAAGAAACCCCATGCTCTAAAATTTAAAACCTGTGAGATATGATACCATGTAGGGTAATGATCTCTAATGCTAAGAATAAATAAAGCCTTGATGCTAAGAAGAAACACAAGATGTAGATCTAGCTACAAGATAATTCTCACAAGCATGCACAAGGATAATAGAGAGAAGAATAAAGAGACTAAATCACATAAAGAAGTGAATAATGAATAATTGATTGATTATTAAAATAGTAATACATCCTTATAAAGGAAAATTGAGTTGGTGGAAGACAACTCATGCTAGCTCATAAATCAGGCTTACTAAATATGACAAACCCCCATAGGTGGCTAACACACTTTCTATTAGAGAAATAATCCACCTTAGTACCATGGTCATATACCTTAGGCACATTTAATTTTATTCCATGCAATTTTCTATGGTCTAGGCTTAGGGATATTGATCATTTACTGATAGTTGAGGCACTCTAGGTTGATAATCTTGAAAACCCCAGCACCCTCATTGATGAAATTAAACCTTGGTGCACTCCCCCATCCCTAGATTCAGTGATTGTGTTTGAATTTAGGTGCTAGTGCATTTTTTTAGTGGATTTTTTCCTTCCTTGGGAATTTATTTTCCTCCTTGGGCCACTCCCACTAACCCATTTTGTCACCCACACATAGAATTCCTTAATTTATGCTCCATCATGCCTCACCCCATTCACAACAGCATTCGTGACTATTTTAGATGATTAGGAGGCTGATTGGTCTACCTAAGGGGGTTTGAGGGTCAAATCTTGAGCTGACACTTTTATGCATCCAGAGGGCTTCCAAGACCTTACAATTTTCTCGTATTGTAATATATTTCTGATATAGACATAGTTCCATGTTGGAAAATCATAATAATATATGTTATTGACCTCATGTGTGTATGTTATTTTCACTCTTTCAACTATTTTGTGCATACTTGGCGAGAAATATTGAATTATGAGAATATCCTTGGTTCTTAGATCCTACGATGAATCAATTATCACATGGTATGATATCTATTTGGATATACAAATCAAATCCATAGTGTTTGTGTTGTTTTTTAATGGATTTTCCAGATAGATTCGAGTGTTTGTTTTGCAGGTACAATCAACAATTTGTCACCAAGAGTGCAAGAAGAAATGGATTAGACCCATGTTTTTTTTACCCCATTCAAATATTTCAAATGGAGGGCAGAGATGGTGATCCATATGAGTTGAAAAGGTCTATACAGGGTCACCATGGGGACTGAGGTCGAACCAAAATCTGCTATTGAGAAATCGAAGTTCTTCAATAGGCTTGATGAAGCATTTGGAATGATTTGTCTCAAAATTTTGAGATACTTTCTATTCCATGTAGACATTTTAGCTACTCCCAACGAAGTATGGCTCAATATTGAGGAATTTTTTCGGGAATACTGATGAGATGAGAGGTCACCAACTCGAAAATGAGCTAATCTCACCAAGTCCATCTCATTTTAAGACAATCCGGGACTTCTTCACCAAGTTCAAATCGTTGGTGATTTAGCTCAAGCAATGTGGCATAGAGAAGGAGGACAAACTCATATTTTCCATAATTCTGAATCTAGGTCTAGAGTACTCAGTGTTTGTATCCACATTCCACTCTAGAAATATCACAACTCGAAACTAACACATGCCTACATTGGCTGACTTCATGGAGTCACTGACTCAAGAGAAAGACAAGCTAGTGAAAATGGGCACCATCAAATCAAGTAAGGATCAAGCTCTTACTACAAGAGTTTCGAATCCATCCAAAGGAAAGAAGAAAGCCAAGGATTCGATGCAGCAAGACAAGAAGAAGCAAGAAAGACTGAAATCTTCAGATGGGGGTTCAAATCTTTGCAAGGATGAGGACAAGAAGAATCAAGAGAATACCAAATTCACCTACTATCACAAAGGGTGGAATCTAGAGAGTGAATGCATGAAGAAAATGATAGACATGATGGCACAACTGCTTGAGAAGAACAATAGCCCACTACTTGAGGGCACAAGGAAGAAGGATGGAGGTTCAGACTCATAAAACAAGGAAAGTTTTCATGCATTGGTTGCTGGTTCTTTAGACTCTTATTGGTCCATCATATATTCAGGAGCTTCCAAGCATATGGCCTCTATAGAAGAGTTCTTCTCATCCATGTATTTTGACAGTGGCCCAACTGTTTGAATCGGTGATGATTCATAGATCCAATCCAAAGGGATTGGAAAGATCGATCTTGATGACATGCACTTTAATAATGTTTTGTTTGTACCTCATTTGGAAATGAATCTACTCTCAGTGTACCAAATGACTCATACTGGTGAATCCAAGAGAGTAACATTTACTTCAAACACAGTGGAGATAACAAAAATCTCTACAAACAAGGTGGTGATATTGGGGTTTGCTGATCATCAAGCAAGAATGTACAATTTCTCTCATTTCCTTCCCTGTGCTAGAGGGAATGTGCTCCTAAATCATGCCAATGAGAAAATAAAGTTGTGACATGAGATATTTGACCATTTGAACTACATATAACTCGAGACATTGAGAAAAGAAGGCATGGTGGAAGGTCTTCCTTATATTAAGATCTCCAATGGCACATGCATATGATATGTAGTGGGAAAGAATCCAGAGTGCATATATGAGAAAGGGAAATAAATGAGATTTATCCAAGTACTTGATATGGTTCATATTAATTTGTCACAGTGGTCTAGGAACTGAAAACATAGTCTCACAAATAATACAGACAAATATGCATAAAATTGGGAAAATGGTGCTACAATGGGAGTAGTAGCTCTAGATAATCAAATGAAAGAATGATGATACAATACAATAATCATGCTATTGTGGAAATTTAACCCAAGTGATAGAACAATTACACTCACAAAATTGCTAATCAAACATGCAAAATTACCAACAAAGGAGACTGGAATTGGAGCATAACACTAATCTATATTGAATAAGTGTACAATAGCCAAACTTATGAAGTCATAGGATGATGAAATATATAATTACATGAGATATTCTAATGCATAAGGATTCCATTTTAAATAGTCAAAAAGTAGGCTTACTAAATCTAGTCAAATCCCCCATAGGTGCATAAAGCAGTTTCCAAATCTACTTAGAGGCTCGCGAATTGGAAAAGTCAAGTAGGAAAGATAATAAGGTATGGAAAGACAAATAATACATGCTTTTATTAAGAGAAAAGGATGGAGGATTATGTGGGAGAAAAACAAGTCAACTACACCTAGTCTTACTTTCCCTTTTGCCTTATTTCTCAATAAAACAAGCAACTTTACAGAAAAAGAAGATATGCACTTTGGAGGATTTGGAATAAAGTAGATATACTAAATATGGTTTCCAAGAGGTTTCCCAAGTGATCCATGACTCATTTTTAGCAATTTTGACTTCTATGACATGTAGAAGACAACTTGCATAGAGTGGAATATAGAAAACTAGGCAAATAAGACAAAAATGAATTAATTAATGTCTAGGGTAGGTAACTATGGGTTGATTATTCTAACACCCCCCCTTCCTGACTTTACGAGTAAATATCAAAAAAATATAGGGCCTAGAAACAAGGCTTAGTCACCCTTTACATACTTCATGTCCATTTAACCAAGGAAAGAGGCAAAAACCTAGTGGGAAAATCCTCCCTTAAACATGGATAGTAAAACAAAGTTTGAAAACATTGTTATCAATCATGCTTCATAGCATTATCAACAATCCTTAGCAGTGATTTGAGATTGTTGAATTTCTTCTCACAAAAAACTTTGGTGAAGATGTTTGCTACTTGTTCTGAAGATGCTCAGAAAAGTAGATGAATAGTGCCATCATGCACAAGGTGTCTGATGTAGTGCATATGGATCTCAATGTGTTTGGTTCTCTATCTTTGAACTAGATCATTGCAGATTTGAATGGTGCTCTGATTATCACAATAGATAATAGTTGAAAACTCTTATTCAAAGCCACACTCACCAAGTATTCCTTGCAACCATAAACATTTAGTTGCTACATTTACAACTCCTTTGTACTCTGCTTCTGTAGATGAGAGTGCTATGGCACTCTGCTTCTTGCTTGACAAGTTTATTGGTCCTTCTATAAGCATGAACACATATCATGATGTTGACTTTCAATCTGTGTTGTCACCTACCCAATCACTGTCAGTAAACCCTGTTATCCACCTGAATGGCACCTCTCCGTCTGAGTGCCGACATTCGCTATGTTGGCACACAAAAGGACATCTATGGATTGAGGTTTGCCCAAAACACTATCGATGAGCTTCTTGTAAATGACATTCATTATCCATCCAGTGGTTTACTTTGCCTTTTTAGATATGTCAGGACATATCTGTGACCCTATCCATATGCAACTCACGGATCATCCGCAGGTGTTGGTGTTTGTAAGTCACGGATGGATGTATCCGCAGGTTGTTCTTATAGAAAGTCGTGGATCATATGCGAGTTGTCCTTCTTGATACCCTTGGATGCCTATATTTGACATTTAAAAATAGAACATGTGATTACTTGAGATTAGTTAAGCCATTTACCTTAATCTTCTTAACTATCTCAACCTCCTCAACCTTTGAAACTGCCTTATTTCATCCATATAAATACAGGCCTTGGAGAGGGTGTTATACATGCACTTGGAGAGAAAAGTTATGCTGGTGGATTTTATACAGAAGTCTTTCGAGTAGTGAAACTCATAATCCTTTGGTTGCAGAGGAGTCCTTGTCTCAGGTGTTGGGTTGTAATCTGAACTCTTTCATTATTGATAATAAAGAGAATCCTTCTTCCATATGTGTTTCATGTATCTTGGTTTGATAAATGTTTATGTTTCTGCATTTTATATATGATTTATCTAACCTACTTATATATATATATATATATATATGAATCATCTTGTATTTGGAATATTGACTCTTGACAGTTGGAAGAGGAGAAACCTTGAAGACTTTGGATGTGAAGCAGAGCAGAAGAGGACAAGCTAAGGGTCAACTGTCGTAATGGGTAAGTCTTTCTCATCCTCCTATTTCCTTTACTGCACTCTAGAGTCAATTGTCTGCAAGTTTATTGAGTATTTTGGTAACCCTAGACCTATGGTTATAAGGTGTATAATCCTGTACAATAGAATTGGCAACTCCGCTCGAGAAACCTAGACTACTATAGGTTGTTTCTGTCACCCCTGAACAGTCTTTGCTTGAAGTCTGTGTGTGATTTTACATCCTAGTTCATACTTGCCTCAGTATTTGAAAGTCCTGGGAATTTTTCTTGTTTTTTGAGAAAAATCTTATACCTATCCGTGAGTTTCTCTTCTGTACAGTCGCGGATACAAACCTACATCTGCGGGTTGCTTTATTGAACAATCGCGGATCATCTGCAGGTTTCCCTTCTATACAGTCACGGATATGCCTGGAAGTAGGGATTTTTAAGTTAAGGTTTGCTTGTTCCTTTCTTTCTGTAATATCTGTTGGTGATTTTATTTTCTTTATGAATGTTGTATATCTTTTCTGAGTGCCTCTGTTGATCACACTTTGTGCTTTTTCGAAAGCCCTTGAGTCTCTTTTACTTGGATTATTTTCTGTTTGCACGCTGACGTAGTTGGCCTGTTCGGGTTGAGGTTTAAGGTGTCTTTGTCCAAATCTGTCATCAGGTTCTTGGGCTCTATTTTTCCAGTCTGTCTTTTGATAGTGGATATTTTTCACTTTCCCTTATAAGTCTACAGTGTTTTTTTCATTGTGTGCACCCAAGCTAGGGTTCCTAGCCTTCCTTTGTTGGTTGTATTTTGGTTCTGTCAGCCTGTTTGCTTCAGTTTGCTGTTTTATATAGTTTATTTAATTCAAGTTTGCTCAAGTACAATGCATTGTAGGTGCATAACTCTTGGGAGTTTGTGTCATCCTTGTTGCTTGTTCTTTATCTTTGTGGTAAGCTTTTTATAGCATTAGGGTTTGCTCTTTTCTCTTTCCCCCACCTCCTTTGCTTGGTATGATTTTTGGCTTATGTTTTTGATCAGCCTCTGTCAGTGATCTTTGTCTGAGTTCAGAAGCTTGTTGGTGTTTCTTTCCTTCTTCTTCTGTTGGTTAACTTCACCATGATAAAATAGTTGGCTTGTCTTTTATGCAAGCCTTCCTCCCAAGTAGGGTTTATACTGACTTTAGGGCATTCTAGAGTTTGTTTGGTGGTTGTATAGGAAAGTCCCTTTTGATTTGTTCTTTTTATCTGCATTCTTTGTTTTGTAGGTAGTTTTTCTTTTGCATTTATAAAAGAAAATTAAAAAGAACTTATACTTGTTTTTGCTGCTTGCCCCCCCACCTCCTTCTTTGGCTTGACCTTGTTGGACAAGGTATTGAGCAGCCTTTGTTTGTAAGTTTAGATTGATACTTGGGACTTCTTGACCTTTTTTTATGTCAGTCTTATTGCTCAGTATTTTCATTCCAAATTTGTTGGCTTGTTTACCTTTGTGAGCCTTCTTTTCAAGAGAGGTTGATATCTAACTTTAGGGAAACCTAGGGTTTGTTTGTGGGGAGTAGAGTAGTTGTCTATTTTCTTTGCTTTCATTACTTGCTTGCATTAGTTGATAGGCTGATTTTTTCTTTTTGCATTTATAAAAGAAAAAGAAAAAGCACATGTTTGCTTTATATGCATGTATATTAGGTTTTTAGTCTAGATTGCATGGCATATCATTGTTTTTGAAAAGATTAAAAATATAAAGAATTTGTTCTTTTGTGGCTTTCAAGTTTTCTATTTGAAAAATAAAGAGAATAGTTTTTTCTTTTTGCATTTCATATCTCTTTGCTTAGTCATTTTGTTTCAACTTTGAGTCAAAACACCACATAATTTTCACCCCATTTACCGTCTGACTAAAAATAGCCCTTAAAATAAACGATATAATTTAAAAATTATTAGTAAGTTTTATTTTATAGGGTCATACACCAACTATCTCAGGCTAGACTTGTGGATTAGGGAGTTTCAACTCTCCACAAGTGTTAAATTTAGACATAGTTGGCCAATCACTAGGTAAATCCTTGATTTTATCAACTATATCTGGGAAGCTCCTCTCAAATGAGAGTTAAGCACGAGGCCACGTGGAGGCTTGGATAGAGGAGATAACCCTCTGAATCCTTGTCAAAATGTAACTCAGGACTTTTACACATCTGGAGATTCTGTCGTAGAGAGAGTTTCGGGCTCAGCTACCCTACCCATGCGTACGAGTCCAGCTTGTGACTGTCCCCCCAGACTATTGGTATAACCAAGGTAGCCTTTAGTCTCTTGACATATAGGGTTCATACATAGATACACCGGAAGGTTATTTCTGGTTGACCTTGGACGGGCTTGGAAGGTAACCCCGGTAGAAAGTGTGGGAGGGAGGTGGGTGATTCCTCCACTTGTGCCTAAGAACATCTACAGGGAGGCCAAGTAATTGTCTATCGGCTTTCTTCTGGAAAGTATATCTTATACATGTTTGTCTGTTTGGCTTTAGGAATTTTTAGTGAGTGCTGTGTGGTTTGTCTATACTTAGTGTGCCTTTAGGTGTGTGCTTTGTAATTTTGGTTGCCTATCGACCTCAGACTTTGTCTCTTGGTTTGAAACTATGGCTAACACCCCTTTGAACACCAACCAAGAGATCCCCATGCTGGGAAATCCTTGTAATATTCCTCTCATGGGGAATGTTGGTGTTCCCTTGATGGCCACCCTGAATCTACCTGGATTCACCCTAGGGCTACCGGTGTGGTTGTTTTCCACTCCAACTACCCTGAATGCTCCTGATGCTTCTCAAGTAAGCTACTTATATCAAGGGCATCAAAACAATGCTTCCCCTTCACCTGTATTTGATTCTCCTCCTTCTTCTACCTCATGCGGTGAAAGTACTGATACTAGTAATCGACAGTCTAAAAGGAGTAAAAGAAGGAGGAATAGGAAGAAGGAACATAAGAAAGGGGGCACCCATTCAACCTCTGTTGTTCAAGTTGAACCTCCCCATCCAACCTCTATTGTTCATGTTGGATCCATCCACCCAGCCTCTGAAGTTCATGCTGGGGGCACCTATCCAGCCTCTACAGGTCATGTTGGATCTAAGCATTCAACCTCTACAAGTCAAGTTGATCTTCACCATCCAGCATCTGTTGATCATGATGGTGGGATCCTTCCAACCTTTTCAGGTCATGTCATATCCAGTCACTCAGCCTTTTTAGTTCATGCTGAGGGCACCCGTTCAACCTCTGTCGTTCAAGTTGAACCTCCCCATCCAACCTCTGTTGTTCATGTTGGATCCATCCACCCAGCCTATGTTGTTCATGCTGGGGGAACACACTCAACTGCTGAAAAGCATGTTGATCCTAACCATTCAACCTTTATTGTTCATGTTGGTGGTACCCATCCAACCTCTGCAGGCCATGTTGGATCCAGTCTCTCTGCCTCTATAAGTCATGCCGGGGGCAGTATCTCAGCCTCTGTGGTTCATGCTAAAGACAATTTGTCAGCCACTGTGAGTCATGTTGACACTGTTGAAAAGACTACCCGTTCAAAACACAAGCCCAAGTTTCCTTGTAAGCTTTGTGAGGGAGACCACCTTACTTATAAATGCCCTTCTATCATGGAGGTGGGAAGAGTTTGGATTCATGGTCATCCCATTTTTGAACATTCTGAAGCTTTTCAACAACCAACCTCTCTTAGTCAGGTTGGACCTAGTCACCTAGCCTCTGTAGTTCATGCTGGGGGCAAACTCTTAGCCTCTGCAGGTCATGCTGAGAGAAAACAGTCATCCACTGCTATTCATGTTGACACCATTGAGAAAACTGGTCACTCGAAGTGCAAACTTAAGTTCCCTTGTATGCTATGCGAGGGAGATCATCTTACTCACAAGTTCCATGCTATCGCGAAGGCGTGAAGAGTGTGGTCCAAGACTCAAGAATTTCCTTCTCCTAAACAACCTATAGTTTCTCAACAACCTATTCAACCTTTGGTTGCTCAAGTGGTCGAACCAATATCAAATTTGGTCAATCCCACTCTTCTTTCAGAGAGTGATCCTGATGTGGTTGAACCAATGTCATCTTTGTCAATCCCACTCTCCCTTCAGAGAGTGAATTTCATGAAGCGGTTGAATCGATGTCATTATCGATCAATCCCACTCTTCCTTTGGAGAGTGAAGTGTCTACTAGTCACATTTTCTTCACTGCCAGTTCAGAACTTACTGAACAAGGGGGCACTGAACTCGCTTCGAATCAACCCCCACCAAGCTCTCAGATTGCTTCCTTTGATTGGGATAGCCCAGTTGAGCCATGCCTTCCTTCCAATGCACCTTTCCAGATAAAGGTCAAACTTGAACCTTACACGATTGCTCGTTGTATTGTTGATGAAGGAGCCTCAGTTAGTATTTTGTCTGCTCGTGCTTGGCGAGGCATGGGATCTCCCAGCCCTGTGTCGACTGCTAGTCAGTTACTGGTGTTTGATAGAAGAACTTGTATATCCTTGGGAATTCTTGCTCAAACACCTGTTACTTTGGGTGGGAAGACCATCTTAGTTTACTTCATGGTGATAGAAGACCCCTTGGACTTCAATATGCTCCTTGGACATGATTATGTCTATGCCATGCAAGCTGTGGTGTCAACATTATTTCATGTGATCTACTTTAATCATGGTGAAGAAATTGTCACTATCGATCAGTTGGATTTTCTTGATCTGTCTCCTGACCCAACTAGAGACCAAGTCTTTCCTTTATTGATTCCCAGTGTTTCTATAGACACTACCCCGCCACAGGTGAACTATGTGGCCTCATGTCCTTTGTGTTCAATTGCTACTGAGAAGCAGCCTCTGTTTTCATGCTTACCTTATCAGGACTTGGTCCTAGTAGTTGACCAGGTGAGTCATCCTATATAGACTGTAGAGCCTTCTCTCCACTCTGTCGATCCATTTGAAATTTTAGACATGTGTCCTGTCTCGGATGATCTCCTTCCTTCGGATGAAGTCTTCCTAGAGTCTTTGATACAGTCTGACCTTATTTTGGATGTTGGTTCAGTTGTGACTATGTCTAACCCTTATTTTCCTAGTAAGCTTGAACTTTCTTCTTATGTTGGTCTTGTTGAGTCTTTTGACTCTTTCTTCAAAAAGCAAGTCAGTGATCCTGATGAGTTTGATTTTTCTTATGAATTTTTCAACTCCTATGATATTGAGTTTGTTCCTATAGACTCTATCTCCCTTGTTGATTTTTGCTCTCCTTCTGAGGTTGATATTATTGATTATAAACCCTCAGATCTTGGCACTATAGAGTCTTCTTACGTTGATTCTGCCTTGACTACATCTTTTATAGAAGATAGCAAAGTCGCACGTGTTTCTTCCAAAGTGACCCACATCGGATCGTTTCTTCTGAATATGATTCTGATGTTGTTGTTTCTTGGAGACATGATTTTTAGTTGGATTCACAACTGTTTACTGGCCTCACCTTGTTGTTCAAGTCGTAATTGCATTTGCATGTGCCTTTCTCACGCTTTTGATCCTGATGCCGGCTTCCATGCTTTTAGCTCATTGTATAAGCCCTCATCTTTGTTCTCATCATCGCTTAACCTTGTATCATTTTGCCTTTGAAACTTGAGACCCTTTACCTTGAGGAGATGTTCCCCGAGTGTCCTTATCTTGCTCACTTTCCTTGCATTATGCATAGGTTTATTTCTTGCGCTTGGAACTAGTTTCGCCTGCCTATGACACTCATCTCCTCACATTTAGAGAATTCTTTATGCTCTCCTTCGAGCTCGTTAAAAACAGTAAGGAGACCGCGAGTTGACTTTTCTGGACTCCTTAAAACTTCATGGGAAATATTTTGAGTTTCTTTAGGCCCAAGTCTGACTCCTTAAAATAGACTTGACTATCGAGTAAACTTGTCCATTGAGGCTCGTTAAGAATATGTGAATGGGCATCCACATTTGTGGTACGTTATCTCTTTCTCGGACCATGTGGAATAATACGAGAAATGAACACTCTCTTTTCTTTTGAATTGAGAAGAGTATTCTTAGGCATAGGTTTATCTCTTTTCCGGACCTGAGGGACTAAACTTACGGAAAAGGAACCCCTGGTATGAGCTTAGTTTTCTCTTTTTCATGCTCTGGACCAAAACATGAAAAATATTCTGAGTGTACTTTATGTCTTTGTCATGCTCGTTAAACCTTAAATAACAAAGCATCGATTTTATTGTTGTAAGCCCCATTTCTCAAAATCAAATGGATATTTCCGAGTGATCTTGCCTTCCTTCACACTCGTAAAACTCATGCTATATGGTGCTTTTGAAGGAGCGTTGGGTAGGTGGTAATTTAACCTTTTTCGGACCTTCTTGACTAAGTACGAAAAAGGTGCGCCTTTTCTTCTTCGGAAGTTAAGAGAGTTCTTATTTGGTATGTTTTATACTTTTTCAGCCTTAGGAGACTAAATTGTATGAAAAAGGACCCCCCTGGAGTCTTCTTTGGAGTTTTCAGACTCTCTAAACTATGAAAACACCATCGAGCATGTACTAGTTCGGGCTCGTTAAATCCACGAATTAGTGACACTATCAAGCATTATTTTCCCATCTCTTCAAGCTTGTTAAAAAATGAAGAGGGAACCGAGTTGACTTTCTTGGACTCGTTAAAATTTAACAGGGAAGGTAAGGAAGAAGTTTTCTCTTGTTTTCAGTAATGGCAGCATGTCATCCTTGAACATAGCACTCTTTGTTTTCCGATATCCATGTTTTAGTGTCCACTTGTGTTCAACTATAACTTTGAGTTTCTTACTCCTCCTCTTGTCCGTTATACCTGGGGAATCTGATCATGTCTCCTACATGATAGATAAGTCTAGTTGTTATATCTATAAGTTATACGCTTCCTTGGGTCATCTCTATGTTGTGCTCACTGTTCAAGGACTCTTCCCCATGTCTGATCTATAGCCTGATCCCATCATTGTTATATCTGTTATATATTTGTGTCTCCCTTATTTTTCCCAGTTCATAGTCACTCTTGTGATCTGTTAGAGGATCTATTGCCTTCCGTATCACAACATGGTTCCGTTTCAGCACTTCCTGATGACAAAGACCTAGATTTTTGACGATAGTACCTCAGGATTCACTTTCATCATTGGTGAATTCCTTTGTTTTAGTTGTTGATTATCATCTATTGATTGACAAACTATTGAATCCTTTCCATGTTCGACTTCAGCTTACCCTTATTCACATGTCTTGGATTGTACTAGTTCTTTGGGATCCTTTATGAAGACCTTAGTTCCTCACTGATGTACTAAGTTGCACAAGATTATGTTCCATTCTTTTACACAGCTTCCAGATCTTTGAAGACTCATCATTATTGTATATTGTGGCTTTGATCCACCTTTGTAATATACATGGTGTTATATGATGTACTCAAATATTGTAAAAGAGTTAGTGTTCCAGTGAATTGAACATAGCATCCTCAGATGTAACTTTGTATATGACATTACTATGTATTTGTTTCAGGCACTCTCTCTGCTCCATTGGATTTCTGAGTTCTCCAAAGATGATTATTATAATATATTTTTGCCATTGCTTCCCTCTAAACTCACACATTAGGGGACATCTGTTATCCACCTGAATGGCACCTCTCCATCCAAGTGCTGACATTCGTTATGTTGGCACACAAAAGGACATCTATGGATTGAGGTTTTCCCAAAACACTATCGATGAGCTTCTTATAAATGACATTCATTATCGATCCAGTGGTTTACTTTTCCTTTTTAGATATGTCAAGACATATATGTGGCCCTATACATATGCAACTCGTGGATCATCTGCGAGTGTTGGTGTTTGCAAGTCGCGGATGGATGTATCCGTGGGTTGTTCTTATAGAAAGTTGCGGATCATACACAAGTTGTCCTTATTGATACCCGTGGATTCCTATATTTGACATTTAAAAATATAACACGCAATTACTTGAGATTAGTTAAGCCATTTACCTTAATCTTGTTAACTGTCTCAACCTCCTCAACCTTCGAAATTGCCTTATTTCATCCATATAAATACAGGCCCTGGGGAGGGTGTTATACATGCACTTGGAGAGAAAAGTTATGCTAGTATATTTTATATAGAAGTCTTTGGAGCAGTGAAACTCAGAATCCTTTGGTTGCAATGGAGTCCTTGTCTCAAGCGTTGGGTTGTAATCTGAACTCTTTCATTGTTGATAATAAAGAGAATCCTTCTTACATATGTGTTTCATGTATCTTGGTTTGATAAATGTTTATGTTTATGCATTTTATATATGATTTATCTAACCTATTTATATATATATGAATCATGTTGTATCTGGAATATTGAATCTTGACAGGTGGAAGAGGAGCAACCTTGAAGACTTTGGATGTGAAGCAGAGCGGAAGAGGACAAGCTAAGGATCAACTGTCTTGTAACGGGTAAGTCTTTCTCATCCTCATGTTTCCTTTATTGCACTCTAGAGTCAATTGTCTGCAAGTTTATTGAGTATGTTGGTAACCCAAAACCTATGGTTATAAGGTGTATAATCCTGTACAACAGAATTATACACCTTATATAATCAAATCAAGATTAGATTTAGCTTTGTAGAAGATCCCATGAGTTCTTGTTCCTTGAACAAAGTTAAGGATCCTTTTGGATGCTCTCCAATGGATCTCATGAGGCTGATCCATGTATCTTGAAGCCACACTAACTGCATAATAAATATAAGGTCAAGTGTGTGTAAGCTAAAGAAAACACCCAATCAACTATCTATACAGTGTATTATTTACCATAGGAGAAGAACCCGCTTCTTCAAGCTTAACTCCTGAAAGGAAGGGAGTCTTGCTTGGATTGCAATATTTCATGTTGAACTTGTTCAAAATATCTAAGGCATACTTGTATTTATGTACTTTGATTCCTTTTTGGGATTGAGCAATTTCGAGACCCAAGAATTGGCTCAACAACCCTAAATCAGTCATAGAAAAGGCATGGTTCATTGCATCCTTCAAGGAGGCAATCTCTTTCTTTGAACTTCCTGTAATCAGAAGGTCATCCACATACAAGAAAATAATCATCAAAGAAACATGAATCAGCTCCAAATAAACATTAGGATTAGACTTTCATCGAACAAAACTCAATGACATCAGAAAGCCATCAATCTTGGCATACCAAGCCCTGGGGGCTTGCTTGAGCCCATACAATGATTTCTTTAACCTGCACATAAAAGATGGATTAGAAACAAACCCTTGAGTTTTCTGCATGTAAATCTCTTTATTGATATCTCCATTTAAGAAATAACACTTCACATCCATGTGATGTACCTCCCACTGCTTCGAAGCTGCAATGGCTAAAGCTATCCCTATGGAGTCCATCTTTGCCATTGGTGCAAAGGTTTCATTGCATTCAATACCATGTACCTATGAGTAGCCCTTGGATACCAATATTTCCTTATATTTAAAAGGTGAACCATCAGCAGCAAAATTAGTTTTGAAAACCTACATTGAACTAGCTTCCTCCCTCGGGGAAGATCAACCAGTTCCCAAGTGTTGTTCTTCTGGAGCGAGCTGAATTCTTCTTTCATGGCTGTTTTAAATATTGGATCATGTGCTGCATATTCATATGTCTATGGTTCTGATTCAACCATCATATAGTACTTCTCTACAAAAAAGGGTCTTTCATACACATGGCACTCTTAAGCTAAGATCTAGTCCTCCTAGGGCCACTAGGATTTCCAGCTAGTTCCCCAGCTGCATGAATGGTCTTTGCTTCCCATTTTGGTCTTGTAGGACTATCAAGATCTGCAATTAAATCATAATTATCAGAAATATCAGAATCAGCAAACTAATTTGTCTCTCCACTTACATTCAGTGGATCAAGTGGTGAAGAAGACTCTCCAACTTCAACTATTGCTAAAGGCTCTTCTTGGAACTGAACACTCCTTTCAATGAAGGATTTGTTTGTGCTCAATTTTATCATATTGTACCCTTTTGAATATTTAGAATACCCAAAAAATTGTAACTCTTAGCTTTGGGGGTACAAATCCTTTCTGTTTTCAATTGGAATTCTATCCCAAGCCTTTGAGCCAAAAATCCTGAAATGTGTCACATTTTGCTAATGCCCACTCCAAGATTCGAAAGGAGTCATACCATAAATTTGTTTATGAGGCACCTTATTCTGGATGTAGGATGCACAATTTATAGCCTCGGCCCAAAAATTTGGTGGCAAAGTCTTAGCCTCCATCATACAGGTTTCCATCTCCTTCAGTGATCTGTTCTTTCTCTCAGCAACACCATTTTGCTGTGGTGTGTAAGGGATCAAATGATGCATCTGAATACCTACATCTTTACAATAATGAATGAACTCAAACTTGACATACTCACCACCATTTTCATATCTGAGGATCTTGAGTCTCCTCCTAGATTGGTTTTCAACCAAGGCCTTAAAGACTTTGAAGAGGTCAAAAACTTCAAACTTATGCTTTAGGAAGTAAACCCAACAATACCTAGAAAATTCATCTATGAAGGTCAATGCATATTTGGCTTGACTCGTGGACATATGAGGATATGGACCAGAAACATCATTGTGGATCAACTCAAGAGGTGCAGAGGTTCTCTCATGACTAGCTCTCTCAAATTTGTGCTTTGGGTGTTTTCCTAGGATACAACCTTGACAGACTCCCTTGGAAAACTTAATCTTTCGTAACCCTATGACCATATATTTTTCACTTAGATCAGAAATATACTTATAGTTAATATGGCCAAATCTTTCATGCCAAAGCTTGCTTGTCTCATTAGCATGAATCAGAAGAGCAGAGGGCTTTGAGTAGGGTAGAAAATGGGAAAACATGTATACCTTCGAAGTGTGATCAACAACACCTTTTGAAATGACTTTACCATTCAATATCTCTATGATCTCAACATAATCAAGGGAGAAGATGACCTTTTTTGTAGACCCTGTGTGAGTCATCTGATACATTGAAAAGAGGTTGGAGGTAAGACCTAGAACACACAACACATTATTGAACTTACCATGGTCAAGATCAATCCTTCCTTTCCCCAAACTGTCGATGAGAGAGTCATCTCCCAAAACTATTGGTGGAAATTTTGACATGTCAAGAGAGGAGAATGCCTCCTTTTTGGAAACCATATGTCTAGAAGCTCTAGATCCTATGATGAAGCTAGGTGAGCTTGATGTGCCAGTAACCAAAGCATGTAATCTCTCTCTATCCTCTGAATTTGATCCTCCTTCCCTCTTCTTTGAGCAATCAGAAAGGGAGATGTTATTCTTCTCTAGGATTTGGGTCAACATGTTAATTTACTTCTTCATACAGGAGCTCTTAGGATGATAGCCCTTACTACAATATGCGCACTTGCTCATTTCACCTTTGTTCTTCTTCTTTTGGAAGTTCTTCTTGGAGCCTTAGGGTTCCTCTTGAGACTTGTTCTTGTCTCTATTTTGCTCAGGTGGATTCTTATATTTATTATTTCCTTTTGAATCCACCCTTGAATCTCCAGCAATCAAATCTTGGTCTTTGGAAGGTTTGATGGTGCCCATCATCATCAATTTATCTTGTTCTTCTGTGAGGGATTCCATGAACTCTGCAAGCTTAGGCATCTTCTAGTTTTGAGCTGTCAACTTGGTGGCTTGGAAGGTAAAAAAAAACACTGAATAGTTAGGTCCAAGCTTCAAGAGTATGGCCAAAAATATTTTCTCTTCCTTCTTTTCAATTCTACACTATTTTAGCTGCAAAACAAGGGCTTTAAACTTGGAAAAATAGAGTTGCAAGGATTTGCAGATACTGGGACTCAAAGAGATAAATTCATTCTTGATTTGATGTCCTCTCATCTCATATGTCTCAACAAAAATCTCTACAATATTCTCCCACACATCATTAGGTGATGTTAATCCATCAATATGGAAGAGGAGGTCTCTTGAAATGCTCAGAAATAAAAGACCATAGGCCCTCATCCCTCCTGTTGTGCCATTTAATTTTCTCTGTAGCTGCATTGGGCTCTACCTTAGTTTCCATAGTCACCCTGTAGAGACCTTTCACTCTCAATATTATCTCCATCTTAGCTTTCCATTCAAATAAATTAAATGGAGTCAAGATGATCTTCTGAGATTGATCCATAGCTCAGAAACTGTGCCCTTCAGTCAGTAGAATATGCTCCCAGTCAATATGTCAAACCTGCAATAGCAATATGGAAGGAGATAAATTGATATACAAAGGTTCTGATACCATGCAGAAATTGAACCCAAGTGATAGAACAATTACACTCACAAAATCGCTAATTAAACATGCAAAATTACTAACAAAGGAGACTGAAATTGGAGCATAACACTAATCTGTATTGAATAAGTGTACAATATCCAACCTTATGAAGTCATAGGATGATGAAATATATAATTACATGAGATATTTTAATGCATAATGATGCCATTCAAAATAGTCAAAAAGTAGGCTTACGAAATCTAGTCAAATCCCCCATAGGTGCATAAAGCAGTTTCCAAATCCACTTAGAGGCTCATGAATTGGAAAATTCAAGTAGAAAATATAATAAGGGATGGAAAGAAAAATCACAAATTATTTTATTAGGAGAAAAGGATGGAGGATGATGTGGGCAAAAAACAAGTCAACTACACCTAGTCTTACTTTCCCTTTTGCCTTATTTCTCAATAAAACAGGCAGCTTTGCAGAAAAAGTAGATATGCACTTTAGAGGATCTAGAATAAAGTAGAAATGATAAATATGGTTTCCAGGAGGTTTCCCAAGCACTCCATGACTCATTTTTAGCAATTTTGACTTCTATGACATGTAGAAGACAACTTGCATATAGTGGAATATAGGAAACTAGGGAAATAAGACAAAAATGAGCTAATTAATGTCTAAGGTAGGTAACTATGGTTTATTATTCTAACAGCCAGATCCATGAATTCCAAGACAATTCAAATTCCCAAGGAGGTCATTCGAATTGAATGAGTGATTCTAGCTTAACTGAATGTAAGCCACAATAAACACTTAAGTTAACCACTGATCAAAACCCTACTTGACTCAACTGAGTCCTAACAAAAGTTGAAGTTCAATAAATGACCGAGTCTAACTGAAATTATCTTAGACACATGTCACTGCAAGCCAACCAACAACTGTTAGCACATCAATGACTCCAATGAACCCCGATGAGGTTAACTGAAGTGTAACTAATCATCAGAAGTGGTTGGAGGTGCCCCTATTGACTCCAGTTCATTAAATAATCAATTTAATGAAAGTAGGTTCCTTCACTACTATTTTTAACTGATTGTAACCATCATTTATCAATTAAGTGCATTTATGACACTCAGATCACCCTTGGAGTGCTCCAGTTAGCCTCCCCGGATGAAGGAGAAGGCTTAGTTGACCTCCTTGACTGAAGGTAGGAGTGGGAGTGATCATGCTGATGTCATATAGTGCTCCTCTGATGTCAATTAATTTAATAAAACTTAGGATAGTGGTTTAACTAGGACAAATTTACCAAAATGAGTGTGTATGGTGGTAAATGTCTCCAACACCCCCACTTACGATGTACTCAGGAGAAGTAGAAAACATAAATTGCATAAGAATGCTAGGGCCCTGGCAAAAAAGGCCATAGGTCACCCTGTACAATAATGAAACTCAAACAATGCTCAAAACAAACTAAGTGAGGAAAAGAGGGAAAACCCAGTGGGAAACCCCCCTGATCAAGCTGAACATGAAAAGTAGTTGGATCACCCTGATGAACTCACCCCCAATAGTGAACGGAGGTAAGTGAACTTATTTTCTGAAAATATCTTGGTGAAGATGTCTGCAATATGCTCATCAGTTGAGCAGTATTGCAGAATGATGGTCCTATCATGCACTAGATCCCTGATATAGTGCATGTGTATCTCTACATGCTTGGTCCTCTACCTAGTAACTAGATCTGTGGATATCTTAATAGCACTTTGATTGTCAAAAAAGAGGATAGGGGAAAAATTACTACCAAGATCAAACTACGAAAGAATTCCTTGCAACCAAATAGCTTGGATGCAAGCATTCACCGCTCCTCGATACTCGGCCTTTGCTGAAGACAATGCTATGGCGACATGATTTTTTATATACTAGCAAATGGGGCCACCACCAAACATGAATACATATCTAGAAGTATACTTCCGATCAATAGAATCACCCACCCAATCGGAATCTGTGTATCCAACCAGCTCTAGCTCAGAGTCTGTAGCATAGTGAATACCGTAGGTCCTGGTTCCCTGAATGTACTGGAGGATACTCTAGGCTTCCTTCCAATGAATATCATTGGGATGCTATATGTATCTTGATACAACATTCACAACATAACATATATCAGGATGAGAATTATTCAAGTACAACAAGCTACCAATCAGCTGTCGATAAATAGTGCAGTCCATGGGAGGTGTGCTTTTTCGTTCTTCAAGGCTGATCCCTGAAAGGAAAGGGAATGGAGCAGCTCTACATTCAGCCATGTTAAACTTGACTAATATTTATGATATTTATTTGGACTAAGTGATCATTATCCCATCAAAATTTTGCTCAATTTCGAGCCCCAAAAATTGTTTTAAGAGCCCCAAATTGCTCATTTCAAATGCATTGTGGAGAGCAGTTTGATGACTGAAATAGAAGCAACTGTGCTAATTATGATCAGTAATTCATAAACATATAAAACAATAATAATAAAATTACCATCATACTTCTGTATATACACATTTGAAAGTTTTGCGAGAGAAGGAAGGCATCCATCTTGGAATACCACTCTCTTGGGGCATGTTTTAACCCGTATAGTGACTTCCTTAGCTTGCAAACCAAAGATGGATAAAAAATGTAGCCCTCAGGATGCTTCATGTATATCTCCTCATGAATGTATCCATGTATAAATTCTGACTTAACATCCATATTATGCACTTCCCAGTGCTTAGATGCTGAAATTGCCAAAACTAGGCAGATGGAGTCCATTTTTGTAACCGGTACAAAAGTCTCATGGTAGTCCACACCTTGGACCTGGGAGAAATATTTTTCCACCAGCCTTGCCTTATATTTTTAGTTGCTTCCATATGCAGCAACCTTAGTCCAAAACACCCACTTTCATTGAACCAATTTCCTTCCTGAAGGAAGAGAAACTAGCTCCCAAGTAGTGTTTTTCTGAAGAGAATTCATCTCTTCATCCATGGCAAATTGCCATCTCGGATCCTTCCGAGAATGATAGTAGGACTTTGGGTCTGAAATTATCATAAAATAACAATATTCAAACAACAAATAATCAATACAAGAGAGTGCAATACCTACTCTTTGGAAATCAGATCCGGCTCTCTTTGGATCATCCGAATTTCCAATGTTATCTCCTGCGGAGGAGAGTGTTTGTCGGGCCTAAGTGTTGATGTATATGTAACTTCAGAATGTATTCTTCTATGTATCTTATGTATTGTAACCTGATGTTTATTTTGGGATGTATCTATTATGTATTTGAGTCATGTGGTCATGCCCCGATGATCCGATCGGGAGGATTAATAATGTAATCAAGTCATATCAAGTCATTAGGTAAGTCCCCATAGTTTTGGGGCACTTGAGTTATTATACACTAATTAAGGTGTAGGATCGAGTAGTAATTATTAGGTTGAGCCTACATGTGAAAAGGCAATTCAAGTGAATGGATGAATATAAATAGAGAGTGAGAGTCTCTCTATTTATCACTTGT
>LPNX011225157.1:198933-217812 GCA_001517045.1 Pseudotsuga menziesii
TCACGACAGTTCAAAGACAAAGAATAATATGATGAGTGCAGTGACATCATTGATGCAGAACCTTCCAGCCACCAAGAAGAAAGGGAAGATCAGTTCAAGAAGAATGATGTCTAGGCATAGTATCGAGACCTGAAGAGAAGTTCATAGTTCCATCATGTAGTAGATGGAAACATCGTGGGATACAAAGCAAGATTCGTAGCATGAGGCTTCTCATGAAGAGAAGGCATAGTCTACAAAGAAACATTTACAGCTAATAGAAGTGAAGTCACATGACATGCATAATCATGTGTGCAAATGAAAGAAGGCCTTGTATGAGTTCAGAAGACACCCATGGGATAACACATACATGATGAGCTTGATGAATATCTTAACCTTTGCTACAAGGTTGATAGAGGATGACAAGCTCACAGATGGGCGCAAGATGAACTTTTGAAGAAGTTCAAGATAGAGGATCTTAGTATCCAATGATCCTATATGGATACTACTTGTCACTCCAGTACAGAATGTTTCAGTGCATAGATTATGGAAGACAGAGGGAGTATGATGCTCCGCTTCAGAGGGAGTGATTGCAGAAGATCCTGAGGTTCGACATGGTACAACAGGATGGGCATATTACTGATGATTCTAGGCTTTACTGAGAGTGAAGTGGATTCCAACCTTTGATCCAAGGTTGAAGGTGGAAGACCAGTGATGCTCCTATTATGTGTTGATGCACTACTATTCTAGGTATGGAGGTGTGGTAGAGTGAAGATGGGATCTTCCTTGGACAAGGGAATTATGTAGTAGAGATCCTGAAGAGGTTCGGGATGATGGACTGCCGGCGATGACCGCACCTATGGCATCGAACCTGTAGCTATTGAGTGATGCTTCGTCAAGAGTCAGTTGATGCTACGATGTATCATCAGATGATTGGGTCATTGATGTACCTGATGAACACGAGACCAGACATTTGCTTTGCTGTGAACACCTTGAGCCAGTACTTGACAGATCCGAGGAGTGTCCACTTGACAACTGCAAAGCATATTCTGAGGTACCTGAAGGGTACAATTTATTATGGGCTCAAGTACGATGCGAATCAGAAGATTAACCTGGAAGGTTATGTTGATTCAGATTGGGCAGGCAGTGCCATCAACAGGAAGAGTACTTTGGGATGTTGCTTCAGTATGGGATCAGGTGTGATCTCTTGGTTTAGCAGGAAGCAATCCTATGTGGCACTGAGTATGGCTAAAGTAGAGTATGTCGTAGCTTGTTCAGCTAGTTGTGAGGTAGTATGGCTGCGGAAGCTACTGTCTGATATATTTGATCTCTAGTTAGATGCTACTTATATACACTGTGACAACCAGAGTTGCGTGAAGTTGTCAGAGAATCTAGTGTTTCATGACAAGTCGAAGCATATCGAGATCAAGTATCACTATATCAGGGATATGGTGTAGAGAGGAGCAGTGAAGCTCCTGTATGTTGCGACGGAGGAACAGATAGCTGATGTATTGACGAAGCCATTGGCTAGGCTGAAGTTCAAGTACTTCAGAGAGAGACTTGGTGTTCTCCAGATCAAGGCTTCCTCCCAGAGAAAGTGATGAGACCCATAGCCATTCTGACATGGTGAGAGGATTGGTTTCTTCCATGGTCAGATGTAAGGGATGAGCCATTCTGTCATGGTGAGAGGATTGGTTCCTTCCATGTCAGATATGAGTGCTGAGTTCATAGCCATTCTGATGAGTAGGTCAGATATAAGGGCTGAGCCATTCTAACATGGTGGTAGGGTTGCTCCCTTCCATGTCAGATATGAGTGCTGGCCATTTTGTCGAGCAGGACAGATGTAAGAGCAATTGCCATTCTAGGAATGGAGGCACCTGGTCAGTTACTACGAACACTCAGTGTAAGAACTGAGTAGCCATTCTGATGTGATAGAGGGATGTGTTACCACTTGATCAGATGTAAGGGCTGAACCATTCTATTCATGGCTAAAGGATTAAGTTCCTTCCATGCCAGATGTGAGTGTTGGCCATTCCGATGAGCAGGTTAGATGTAAGGGCAACTGCCATTCTACAGGATAATGGAGGCACCTGGTCAATTACCAGGAAGCTCAGTCGAGGAGGACTGGGGGCCATTCTGATATGATTGTTGGGATGTGTTCCCCTCATGATCAGATATGAGTGCATGCCCTTCCATCATTGTGAGCAGGATGTGTTCCCGCCTGGATGGATGTAAGTGCTGAGCCTTGTCACAGATGATAGTAGGTATGTCCTATCATGTTGGTGATTGTAAGTGTTGTGCCATTTAATAGATGATAGTAGGTGTGTCCTATCATGCTGGTGACTATAAGTGCAGTGCCTTTTCATAGATGGTAGTAGGTGTGTCCTACCATGCTGGTGATTGTAAGTGCAGAGCCTTTTCACAGATGGTAGTAGGTGTGTCCTACCATGCTGGTGATTGTAAGTGCTGAGCCTTTCCACAGATGGTAGTAGGTGTGTCCTACCATGCTATTGGATATGAGCACTGTGCCTTTCCATAGATGATAGTAGTTGTGTCCTATCATGCTAGTGGTTGTAAGTGCTGAGCCATTTCACAGATGATAGTAGGTGTGTCCTATCATGCTAGTGAATGTGAGTGATGGGCCTTTCTGATGGGATTGTAGTTTACTACATGATCATATATGAGTGCTGGGAGTGCCTTTCTGACGAGCAGGTCAGATATAAGTGCTGGGCGAAGACCTACACGAGGGTAGGCCTAAAACCAACATGAAAAAGGGCTTGCTCTGTAGAACTTCCTATGACAAGAAGAATCATGAGATAGCACCAGTGTTGATCCAAATCGAGTGATGATCCAGATCCAGTAATGATGATCCGGTAGTAATGATCTATATCGAGTGATGATCCAGATCCAATCCAGTGATGATGATCCAGATCGAGAGATGATCCAGATCTAGTGATGATGTTCGATGATGATCCATATCGAGAGATGATCCAGATCTGATGATGACTTGAAGATGAAGATGACTTGAAGACAAAGATGACTTGAAGACAAAGATGACTCGAAGACGAGATGATCCAATTGATACAGAGAAGAAGACCAGTGCTGAAAATTGTGTCAAAAGAATACCTTCCTAGTTAAGAGGGAGTGTTGATGTATATGTAACTTCAGAATGTATTCTTCTATGTATCATATGTATTGTAACTCGATGTTTATTCTGGGATGTCTCTATTATGTATTTGAGTCATGTGGTCATGCTCCGATGTTCGGATTGGGAGGATTAATAATGTAATCAAATCATATCAAGTCATTAGGTAAGTCCCCACAGTTTCGGGGCACTTGAGTTATTATACACTAATTAAGGTGTAGGCTCGAGTAGTAATTATTAGGTTGAGCCTACGTGTGAAAAGGAAATTCAAGTGAATGGATGAATATAAATAGAGAGTGAGAGTCTCTCTATTTATCACTTGTGAAATACATCACTTGCTCTCCCAAGTGTGGTGCACTACTGGAGAAGGAAATTTTGGGACTAGACAGAAGACAAAAGACTACTGCTGTTTTGGGAGATCTCTTACTGTTTTGGTGTTGATTCTATCTTAGAGGAAGTTGCAGGGTTTTCTCCTTTATGGTTTCCCCGAGGAAAAATCTTTGTGTCTCTTGTCTCTTGTGATATGCTTGTGTTTTATTGCTGTGCTTGTTATTCTCTCAGTGAAAATATCCTAAGAACATAATGCTAGCTTAAATGTGATGAAAATCTAACACTAAGTTGGGAGATGATTTTGTACTTCAGGTTCTGATTCAGCATCTAATTTTTTCTGTACACTAATATTAGAAATCATAGGATCCAAATCAGTGTCATCACCCCCAATTTCATCATCCAAATATTCAGTAGAATAGGAAGGAAATTCAGCAATTTTCTCCTTCACTAGTTCCACCTCCTGAAGAGGCTCATCGACCTCGACACTCCTTTCAATGATGATATGTTTTGTTTTGATATCCAGTAGCTTGAAACCTTTTGATTCATTACGATACCTAATAAATAGACATTCTATTCTTTTCAGTTGCAAATCTCTCCTTTCATTAAGTGGAATTCAGTCCCAAGCGGTGGACCCAAACACCCGCAGATTCAGCACATCCGGCTTGTGTCCAAAGTATGTTTTGAAAGGGGTCTTCCATTTCATGGATGAATGTGGCACTCTTTTATGAATATATGCTATATAATGCATGTCTTCATCCCACAAATTTGTAGTCGACTTCTTTGATTCCAACATATAGGTGGTCATCTCCTTGAGAGACCGATTCTTCCCCTTCGCTACACCGTTCTGCTGGGGAGTGTAGGGAACTGAATGCTGAACATGAATACCATTTTGGGAACATATGTGTAGCAAATAATTACTAACATAATCCTCACCATTATCATATCTCAAGATCTTGATCTTTTGGCTAGATGCATTCTCAATGAAGGCCTTCAATTCAGTGAATTTTTCACAGACTTCAGACTTCTTTTTGATAAAGAAGACCTATGTGTACTTGGAAAAATCATCGATGAAATTAAAAATGTACCTTGATCCATTCATGGATGTGATAGGCATGGGACCACTGATATCAAAATATATCAGTCCCAACATTCATTATTCTTGTCTTTCCTTCCCCCGATCGAACTTATGCTCAGGGTTCTTTCCAACAACACAGCCCTTTCAAATTTCAATGGTTGCCTTGATGACCGGGAGGCCTTCAACCATAGAATTTTTATGTAATTTCTGCAAGTATTTTAAGTTCATATGCCCGAACCTCTCACACCATAGTCTACTAAATTCATTTCCATGAGTCAGCAATGTGGTGGGCTTTGCATCTACTACAAAATGGGAGAACTCATAGGCTTTTGCATGATGGTTTGCAAGGCCTTTTACTACAAGTTTCTTGGATGCAAGTTCTATGATCTCTACATCATTCGGGATGAAGGATACTCTATTAGGAACTCATGTATGTGTCATTTGATAAATGCTAAGGAGGTTTGATGCCAGATATGGTACATACAAAACATTTGAAAAATAGCCATTCTCAAGATCTACAGTACCTTGTCTGTAATACTTTGGTTTTGACCCCATTTGCATTGAAGGTACATGATGTATATATTATAATTAATCATGGTGAGGAGCTAAAGGAAAAAGACCCACCATCAATTTGGTTGTGTTATGTTTCATCGTTTGGGATCGTTGCTGATGGTATATCGTGCTATCCGGCACATAATACTTTTACATCATGTAAATATGCACATTCATTAAAATAAACCTATAGCCAGCTACGACGGTGCAACGTTAAATGAAAAGGGCATGATTTCATAAGGTTAAGGGAGGGGGGATTGTCTAACTTGTGAGAGCCATTGGGGAAAATCCATGTGTAAGCCACTAAACTACTGTTAGTTGAGGGCAGTTATTTGCTGAGTAGTGGTGGGTGGCAGGCCTGTCCACATGCACCCTCCTCTAGCTGGGTCGTTCCATTCATGTGGGGGAAAGGAAACCAATAGAAAACACTACCACTCTCCCACTCTCTCCATTCTGTTCCCCTTCATGCACTATTTGGGAAAACTATCAATCGTTTTTGGCTATTCATTTTTCCTCACTGTCCATCTCACGCAGGGATGTTTGGCTCTCTCACGCACCAATTGGGATTCATCATCATTTTCCTCACATAGAGCTAGAAAAACTGATTACTATCACCCATGATCTCCTATGAATGAGCCTTCACATTCTGGGCAGTGCATATGTGTTTTCTTTGGTTCCTCACATTGAGGATTCTTTCTGTTTTGGCTCATACAGCAAGGAAGGGAGTCATTCCCATTTCTCTATAGAATGGTATCTGGCGTGTTTTCCATCGGGATTGTGGGATCTGTGTGTAAATTTCCCTCATGTACCGATTGGGAGTCTGTTTTCTTCCCCACTGCGGTCTGTGTAAGTTTTCCCATAGCTTCATTGTTGAGAATGGGTTGTTTCCTTTCCCACATTTTGGTTGTTGTGTTTACTTTTATGTTTTGGGATGATGTAGGCTGTTATGGAGTATTTTTGGCCATGATAGGGCCAAGAACAACTCAAGAATTGTTTTCCTTGCCGAAGCCATGAATCACTTGGTTTTACCGCGGGTATGTAGTGGTTGGCCTTCAGACTGTGTGGATTGGGATTGAAGGCTGGGTATGCTTGAGAAACCTGGGTTTGGGAGCCACACAGATAGAGTTAGATGGTTGGATTTCTCCTCCACAACCCCGGAAGAGTATTGGCAAGGGAAGTCAGGGCATGAGGGACTATGAAGTAGAGATGGGATTGATTCTTGGTATCAGGTGTGTGTGGGTTTCTTAGAGGTTAGGCTAGCTCTAGTGTAGGCATCCTGAGATTTTCCATGAGCTCACCAGCTTAGCATTGAGCTTCTCCCAGCTCCTTGATAGCCTGATAATCCCTATGGTGTGGGCTTGGATGAATTGTGTACCTTGGCTATGTGTAAGCCTGCTTAGTCCCTTATTCCCTAGGAAATCATGCCCAACTCGGGGGTGGAAGTGTTGCTAAGAGATTGATGAGCACACTGGCCTATGGTTCGGTGGAACGTTGTAGCGTCTAGTTGCGGGACAAGTTATTTATGATATAAGTATCTTTGTCTATTTCATCTCCATAATTATATTTGATGGCTAATGAACTATGATGAACATGTTGAATGTCTGAATGTATGTTTACTTCAGCTGTGAATGTGAATGATTATGCCTCTTAGTAGGTTTTATGTTTTAAAATTTTTATTTCAGCATTTTATGTATGTTCATGTTCATGGGGCTAGTTGCCTGATTGTTGGACGGTTTGGTAGTGTCCTCTTTGCCAGTCGGAGGGTTGGGGACATTACAGTATGGTATCAAAGCTAAAGGTTGTAGCGTGGGCCTGGATGGGCCATGAAAGGTAAGATAATAGAGGCAGGTTGTCCCCTACCCAGTAGAAATCAAAAAGTTTGAGAAAATTTGGTTGAAAATTTCTCCAAGTGCCAAACTCATCGGATCATCAGAGGACTGAGTGGGAACATCCTCCGATACAGTGGAATGCTTAGTCGGAAGACTACCCGATGACTGATCGGCAGAAGGAAATTCACAAAAATTTCTCTAAGTGTCTGTCGGTCATCAATGGAGATCAGTGCAAGTTGGAACCATAGTTGTGGAGGGGATCAGTCAAAGGCCACCAAGACGTCGGCTCCCTTTTGTGGAAAGACCACCCAACAAAAATCGTCGATGATTGACGACACTTAGTTATAGGGATCACCAAAATGATGGCTCCGTAGGATTAATGATTGTCAAAATGGTGGCAATGAGTAGTTGTTCCGGTCACCGATGCCGTCAGTGGAGAAAAGATGAAGATAAAAATTTTGGGAAAATTTCTAAGTTGTGATACCATCGCCAATTGACAAAGTTTAGATGATGGGATCATCGATGCTTAGGTGATGGGGTCGCCAAAACGTCACCACTGTTAGCAAGACTTAGAAGATAGGATCGCCAATAAATAGATGGTGAAGTTGCCGATGACACATCGGCAGAGGAAAGAGAAATTCAGTGAATATTAGTTAGATGGATCGACGAAATTTAGAGGATGAATCGGCCAATGTGGAGACAAGAAAAATTTCAAAAAAAAAATTGTCTAAGTGTTGAAAAATTTTTGGGACTTGGCAAAGTTCAGTTGAAGACCGCCGAAACGCCAGATCACTTAGTCGAAAGGACATCCAATAAAGGCCATCGGTGTCAGCAAGAAGATGAAACCGCCAAAACATTGGTGAAGTTTAGTTGAGGGCACAGCTGACACTGCAACATAAAAGGAAGAAGTTGGCCGAAGTGTTAAAGGCATCAGAGAAACTTAGTTGTTTGAGGAGCCAAAGCAAGGAAGGAAATTCTTGAAAATTTCTAAGAGATGAAAACCATCGGTGAAATGTAGAGGTTTGGGTTGCCGATGCAACATAAAAGTTTCCCAAAATTCTCTAAGGCATGAGATCGTTGGCCATCGGAAAAGGATAGTGGTATTCATTGCCGATGAATAGCAGAAGGAATTAGTGGTTCAAGCACCGCCATTGCGGAAGCTTAGTGCACTAATCCTTTGATGGTTACATGTTCCACTTGCTGATGCCATGATGGTTTTGTTTCTGTCATTGATTGGAAGTTGCTAGTTGAATGGCGACGAATAGGGGAAGATGGAGCCGACAGAGTCGGTGGAAGATAGAGGAATCTCTTGTTGACAAATGGTTAAACGAATCAGCGAAATAGTTGGTTGAGCCGATGAACCAGAAAAGAAGACTAGAGAGAAAATTTTGAAAATTTTTCTAAGTCATAGAATCATCGGCCATCGACAAAGATTAGTTGATGATGTCGCTGATGAAAATCGGAAGGAGTTAGTAGTTCATGCACTGCTGTTGCAGAAGTCTAAAGAAGTAAACCTTCCGATGGGTAGAAGATCCGACTGCTGATGCCGCAGTGAATAGAGGTTTCGACCGTCTATAGGCTTGTGTCATGGAAACCTTAGAAGGATCGTTGGCTGCCATTGTGGAAGTTTAGAGAACTAAGCTTTCGATGGTTACCAATTCCGATCGTCGATGCAGCAGAATAGTTGGTTTCCCCACCGATAAAGTTCAGAGTGATAGATGACTATGGACCCTATACGGTAGACGAAATTAGTCAAGCAGATCGTGGATAAAACTCGGAATAGTAGACCACTGCAGGCCCGATACGGTGGAAGGAAATAAACAAACAACCTGCCTAGATAGCAGAGAAAATTAGATGTTCTAGCTGTCGAAATGTGAAAGGTTAGGAAAGAAAGGACCTGATGAAGAGTCCTTGACATCGCCAATGCAGATCGGAAAACTAGTCCACTAAGGATCTAAAACGTTGAAAAATTAGTTGGGATGAAACCCAATTTTGACAAAGGAGAATTTTGGGTTTTTCCAGTGAAAGTTCCATTGAATCTCAGCTAGTGTTCAATGAAGAATTTCTCATTGGATTTTCAGTAGTTTCAGGGCTGAAAAGGAAGATAATTCTAGGTGGCTGACGTTGACATTTCAGACCCAAAATTCAGTGGTGTGTTTTTCCATCATTTCTTAAAGGATGTGATTTTCACACTCGAGGTCAGAATGAAGCATGTGGATATGCATTGGAAATATTATCCAGCAGGGAACAAGGGGGAATCCCCAGAGTTCGAATGCGGTGCTGCAAAGTACTAGTGGCTATCAGTATGGACAAACTAGTCATTGTGTGGAAGAGGAGTTCCATGCAAAGATGAGGGATTTGAAAAGGGAAAACTCCTTAAACCCTGTCTTGCTAATTATAATTACATTTATAAGTTTTGTACATGAAATGTATGAAGATATTCCCTGCATGCATAAGATATTACATGTTGGTAAGAATAGTGAGAATTATACATTTATAATGAGCCACTAATGATGATTATTGCATTGAAGTTGGTATTAGTGGAAAAAAAAAAAAAGACAACATGGACATGGAAAAATGTGTTGCAGATGCTGACGAATGTGACCAAAAACCCTATGGAGAAAGGGATAAGGCAACAAGTCCAAAATCAAAAGTTGGTGAGCAAATTCTGCAATCTCCTGCAAAGGACCAACCAAACTGGTAATGTCAAGGGTGTAAATAGAACCCATGAATGTAAGGGTTTGATTATGACAAATTGCATGGAGTGGTAAAGGTAAGAGATCTCATACCATGTGGATATTTGAATTTTATACTGCATTCATATGGAAATATGTTATGCCTGAGAAAGTACGCACTGATGCATCCTATATGAAGTAGTCATGGTTAGGCCATGCATGGTATGTTTGAATGCATAGTATCCCTGAATCAATGCAAGGTAGCATTCAGTGGATATGCATTAAAATATTCTATAAATCTTGTAGTTATGCATTGAATGGATGCATATGAAGGGTGTGAGTAATTGATTACGTAAGTATGGGTGAAAATCTTGTGATGCATTGCATGAATGCATTGAGATGGTGCATGTGATATTATGAATAACTAATGGCTGAAATGATGAATTGATGACAATTCTAGAACCATTTCGAGAGCTGTTATGAATGCAGGATAGTAAGTGCATGAAGAGGGTAATCATGATCAATTGGTCGCCAAAAATGTTCTATGGAAGAGCAAAGTGGTACAAATGATGCGCTTGTGAAGTAAGGAGTATCTAAACCTTTCATTTAATTGCATAAATGATGTGAATATACCCTGTAATTTAAGGTATGATAATGATTGCATGAAGTAAATGATTTTTGGTAATATTGATGTGATTAACAGCTGGAAGTATTTGAATTTTATAAATTCTGAAAATGCTTCAATGATTGTTGCAGCAATGAAAAGGTTATATGCATCAAGACTTTCCTAGTGTTTGGCTAATTGAAGTTCAGGTTTCAGGTAGATTGTTTGGAGCATGGAAATGGGAGTAAGACCATGACAAATGATAGAATCTACCATGTGAAAGAGTGAAACCTCATGAGAAGAGTCTCATGGATGTGAAACTAGTTTGTATGCATAATGAGTTTTCAATTTTGAATTTGTGAATTTCAGATTTGAGAAATTGCTGACAACTACTAATCACTATTGGCTTGTATAGAATTGTGTCAGAAGGACGCATTGTAAGTGGGTATTCATGTTATGATAGTAAGCATAAAATTATAATGGGCATAGTGGTGCTGCTTACAAGAGACCCATAATTGAGGATCACCTCATTACCAAGCAAATCAATTTCTATAGTAAACAGAGTTGCAAATTCTCATTGAATTTAATTACTAATGTCATTGCTTGGTTGTGGAACAATAAATTTGGATTGTATTATCAGATAATGATTGAATGTTGGCTATTTGATGAATGTGCTAGGGGCACACACTACAGGAAGATCATGTGTGATGTCCTATAGGAGCAAAACTTCATGGGAAGGTTTTCCCTTATCTTGGAAATGGGTGTCGGGTGAAACTCCATTGGACATTTTGGAAATGTCTCAACTGCACTACATGTTTGGTAAGAAACATGAGTGAGATGGTATGGGTTATGTTGGTAAGACATGTGTGGATAAAAAATGTAAAGAGGAATTGGGATGGAAATCTGAGGGACTATCAACTTAGAGAAGGAAGCCCCCATTCCTCCTTAACAAAGGAATATTTCCTCAACAAATGGATAAGTGTTCTGTGACCCTAGCTAAGAATATGCATGTCAATTTTTAAATTCAATAGGCAGAGCATGTTTTGATTTTATTTCCATTATGGCAGATTGCTTTAGTATGAATAGGACCTACATGGCACACACCAGAAAAGGGTGCACACTCTTCTGATGTCGGATCATGAGAGGGTTTTCAATATTGATTACACCCTAGGGAGTGGACGCACTCCTAGTGTCTCAATACTTGATAGAGAATGATATGAAACATGATTACGGTTTTTAGAACAATAATGCTAACGAATATGCTTATATTGTTTGTGTTGTCAGGATAAATAGATGTAGTCTGATATTGTACACTGAATGGACAATGGATTGAACTCATCCTACCTTCTACTAAAGATCACATAGAAGGAGACATTCCTGAGGGACTGTCAACTCAAAGAAGGGAGTGGTCTCTTGTGTGATATGGGGTAGTGGAATTAGAGCTCACTATTCGAAATGAAACTTGGAAATGGTGTTATTGTTGATATAAGTGCATGTGTTATTGTTGATGGCCTGATAAACCCAACTGTGTTGGCTTGGCTGATGATTGATTGTTGATATATGTGCATGTGTTATTGTTGATGGCCTAATAAACCCAATGGTGTTGGCTTGGCTGATGATTGATTGTTGATATAAGTGCATGTGTTATTGTTGATGGCCTGATAAACCCAATGGTGTTGACTTGGATGATGATTGATTGTTGATATAAGTGTACTGTTGATATAAGTGCAGGTGATTTGTTGATGGTCTAATAAACCCAACTGAAGGTTGGATTGATTGTGTGATTATTTGATGTTATGGAAATTGGGGAAATGTTACAGTGTTGGCTTGACTACCTACAGTATGATACACCCAACTAATAGCTGGCTTAGCTGAGTAGCCTGATAAACCCAGTAGTGCATTGGCTTAAATTGCCTATGGCCTGATAAACCCAATTGTGTATTGGCTTGGCTGGACGGTCTGATAAACCCAATTGTAGGTTGGCTTGACTGTGCCTGATATATATATATAAGGATGTTGTGAAGCAGCCTGTGTGCTGACCTAACATTCAAGTCCATAGGCGATCCCAAGGCATGCAAAGCAAAGAAGGATCTTGTGGACCAGAGAGGAAACACACAATACATATAAGTATTGGATTATTTTGCAATTCTTGCTTATGAATATGCATGTGTATATGATTTGGTTATGATGTTTTAATCTCTTGTTTAAGAGGTAAAAATCGATGGGAATAAACTAAACATGTGAATCTATTCAATGCTTGAATATAGGTATCACTGGGAGCGAGGACTATGAGAGCATCCTAGGGGTGCATGTGGACATGTGACTGTCCTAAAGAGCTCAAAATGAGCAGTAATGAAAAAGGTGCTTGTGAGACTGTGAAGTTCCTAGCAACCGAGGAAAACCATGTGGGGAGGCTCCATGGTGGAGAGGTCTGAAATAGACTAGAGACACTAAGTGTTATGACCAAGAGGGATTGGTCCAGCATTCACAGTGAAGTGAAAGAGGCTAAGAGCATGAAAAGCCACAGCGGTGGTGTGGGTTCTGGGATGGAACAAAACAAAGAGGGGAAAAGCTCTTGTTGCTCTCTCTTTCCTTTTGATTATATATATATATATATATATATATATATTTATGCATTGTGAAAACAAAAGATTGTTGAATGCATGTATGACTGAGATTAGAATGTGTGTAATTGCTTAAAGAAAATTGTGAATGCTGGAATGGATAATCCCTGCCCAAGAATGGACATGAATGAGCTCATGTGCATGTTGGGAAGGCATGAAAAATATGAAAGTCTCCTTGATGATACTTCGACTATCATGCCAATTGGAAAATTAATTGACTGATTTTAATGCCTATATTATGCTTGGTCTAACAAAATTTCAATGATGCATTTCACAGGTGAGAAAGGTAAAATATGGTGGTGCACATTGATCATGGCATCAAACCAAAAGCTGCTAGACTTAGATGGAAGTCTCCTTTAAACAATTTCCAATACCCAAGAAAATCTTGGAGAGATGCTCAAGATACAAAAAAGTCGCTAGACTTGGGAATGAGCCGAAAGCTGAGAACTAGCAAGAGAAGCTCATGGAAGCTGAAGGGATTTGTCCTAAAAGTTCAAAGTAAATAATTGAACATGGGACGGATCTGCAAGATTCTGAAATTTTGAATGTGCAAATGGTATATGCATTCTTATGTATTGGAACACCGAGGACGGTGTTATTCCAAGGGGGAGGGAATTGTAATACCCCAGTTTTGACCCCGTTTGCATTAAAGGTACATGATGTATATATTGTAATTAATCATGGTGAGGAGCTAAAGGCAAAAAACCCACCATCGATTTGGTTGTGTTATGTTTCGGCAATTGGGATGGTTGCCGATGGTATATCATGGTATCTGGCACATAATAGTTTTGCATCATGTAAATATGCACATTCATTAAAATAAACCTATAGCCAGCCATGACAGTGCAACGTTAAATGAAAAGGGCATGATTTCCTAAGGTTAAGGGGGGGGGGGGGATTGTCTAACCCATGAGAGCCATTGGGGAAAAGCCATGTGTCATCCACTAAACTACTGTTAGTTGAGGGCAATTATTTGCTGAGTAGTGGTGGGTGGCAGGCTTGTCCACATGCACCCTCCTCTAGCTGGGTCATTCCATTTACATGGGGGAAAGGAAACCAATAGAAAACATTGCCACTCTCCCACTCTCTCCAGTCTGCTCCCCTTCACGCACAATTTGGGAAAACTATCCATCGTTTTTGGATATTCATTTTTCCTCACTGTCCATCTCACGCAGGGACGTTCGGTTCTCTCATGCATAGATTGGGATTCATCATCATTTTCCTCACATAGAGATGGAAAAACTTATTAATATCGATAACCCATGATCTCTTGTGAATGATCCTTCACATTCTGGGCTGTGCGTATGTGTTTTCTCCAGTTCTTCATGCTGAGGATTCTTTCTGTTTTGGCTCATACAACAAGGAAGGGAGTCGTTTGGGCTGTCATTCCCATTTCTCTACAGAATGGTATCTAGCATGTTTTCCATCTGGATTGTGGGATCTGTGTGTCAATTTCCATCATGTACTGATTGGGAGTCTGTTTCTTCCCCACTGTGGTCTATGTAAGTTTTCCCATAGTTTCATTGTTGAGAATGGGTTGTTTCCTTTCCCACATTTTGGTTGCTATGTTTGCTTTTACATTTTGGGCTATTGTAGGCTGTTATGGAGTTGTTTTGGCCACGATAGGGCCAATAATGAATCAGGAATTGTTTTCCCTATCAAAGCCGTGAATCACATGGTTTTACTGCAGGTATGCAGTGGTTGGTCTTCGGATTATGTGGAGTGGGATTGAAGGCTGGGTATGCTTGAGAAACCTGGGTTTGGGATCCACACAGACAAAGTTATATGGCTAGCTTTCTCCTCCACAACCCCGAAAGAGCACTGGCAAGGGAAGTCAGGTCCCAAGGGACTGTGAAGCAGAGAAGGGAGTTATTCCTGGTGTCGGGTGTGTGTGGGTGTCTTAGAGGTCAGGCTAGCTCTAGTGCAGGCATCCTTAACTTTTCCATGAGCTCACCAACTTAGCATTGAGCTTCTCCTAGCTCCTTGATAGCCTGATAAGACCTACGGTGTGGGCTTGGCTGACTTGTGTACCTTAGCTATGTGTAAGCCTACTTAGTCCCTTATTCCTTAGGAAATCATTCCTAGCTCAGGGGTGGAAGTGTTGCTGAGATATTAATGAGCACGTTGGCATATGGTTGGGTGGAATGTTGCAGTGATGTAGTTGGTTGTGGGACAAGTTCTTTATGAGATAAGTATCTTTGTCTATTTCATCTCTGCAATTATATTTGATGGCTAATGAACTATGATGAACATGTTGAATGTCTGAATGTATGTTTGCTTCTGCTATGAATGTGAATGATTATGCATCTTAGCAGGTTTTATGTTTTAAGAATTTTATTTCAGCATTTTATGCATGTTCATGTTCATGGGGCTAGTTTCTCGGTTATTGGACGGTTTGGTAGCGTCCTCTTCGTCGGTCGGAGGGTCATGGACGTTACATTGTCCTTTAGAAATGATGGTGGAGTCATCTCCCATGTTGATGGGAATGGATTTTATGGTCTCCAAATATGAGAAGGAGTCTCTTTCAGCCATCATGTGGTTCAAAGCTCCATAATCTATCAAGAGTGCTTTGGACTTCAAAGTGCTTACCATGAGGGCATGACCCCTTTCATGCTATGGTTCCCGATCTTGCTGATCTCTCCTCCAAAAGCTTTTTGGAAGATTGATATGATTTCTCTCAAGTAGAGAGGTAGCTTCATCAAGTTTCTTTTTCATGTAGGCATGTTCAGGTTGGTGTTACCACCTAATTTGTACTTAGTGGTTTTTTATCAAGTGAGCCTGGTGAACCAAACAAAGATTTTTTGTTCAGACTTCAGATGACCTTCGGAAGTGCTTCTAGGAAGTGCTTGTTGTACTATATCACATGTTCATACACCCTTGGGGGAATTGTAATAAATGTTCTAGCATGATAGTGTCTGTAAAAGAATCGGTCTCTTAGACTTTATTTGTCAATCTGATCAGCCCAGGGTGTTTTTTCCCTTGGTTATTATTGGTTGTTGAATAAACGATTGATAATTTCTAAGTTTTTCACTCAATACCTCCAAAGTTGGGGTGGTTGGCTTGGAATTTAGGCCTATTGAGGTTATTAGAGTCTATGTGTCAATGTATAAACATTCTAGGCATCATGGTCAAGTCATATGAACATGTCTAAGTCCCCCTAGGTTTTTAAATTTTTGCAGTGTCTTTTATTAAAATTTAATTTTTCCAAAACTTAGGCTATTTTTTAATAGTTTAATTGGAAAAACTAGTTTTGTAATAAAAGTGGGCTCAATAATCAGTTTCAGTCATGTAGGTGCTCATTTTCAAGATAAGAGAACCCAATAAACCTATAGACCCACTATTTCCTAGTTTTGAGTGATTTTCCATCACTCAGGTCAGAAATCCCCAAAAAATCAATTATTGATTATTTTAATTAATAAATTGATGAATAATGGAGCAAATCCAAAATCCTAGATCAATGGATTCTCAGCCGATTTGATTGAAATTAGTCTCATTGGCACCATATTGATTGGATCTGACAAATCCTTGATTGAAGGAGGTGATCTGGGTGGATCCAGAGTTGAACTTTATCCTCCTTTATGGGGAATTATGTCCTCTCTCTCTCCTCCACACGTGTGGGCTCTTATGGGAGCTCTGTGGTTGATGATTCACTTAGCAGGTTGGTGTGTCAGCTCAATCAACCCCCCAATTGACATTCAAACTCATTAGAAGCTCAATTCAGCTTCAGATCAAGCATTGATGGACTCTCCTTCAGCTACAGTGGTCTATCTCCTTGGGATTTGCACCTACTCTGTGCTGGGGTTTCAATTTTGTGTATAAATAAAGCATGGCTGCCTCCTTTCCAAGTTAGCAAGAGTTTGATTGAGGAGCTATTGTTGTTGTAATACTGTGTAATATCTTTTTCTATTGGAATAAAGTGAATCTTTGGAGGCAAGATGGTGTCATGTCATTGTATGTGTGGATGAGCATTGCCATGTTTTACTGAGGTAACTTGTATCTATGTTCATAATTTGTTGATTGTTTGTGGATTCATTGCTAAGATTGATAATAAGTTTATTATAATCTTGATAGGAAAAGATTTTGTTAATAAGTTTATTGGCCATCTCTTTCCTTTTTGATGCATGTTTAGAGATCTAGATTCACCATGTTTTATAAGTTTATATGCATGTTATTCTGAAATCTCTATGTATGTATTAACCGGATCTCACAAGTAGTTTGGCAAGTCTTTGGATTCAGTTGCAGGTTCCTAGCTTGTAGAGGATGCTGATCTAGTTTTCTTCTTCACTCTCTCCAAAACCATTCAAAGTCATAGTCCCTCAACATTCCACCGGAAGGCTCCACGGTCGATCTTCAAGGCTTCCAGCAACAAATGCTCTTCTTTTCCTCTTCCTCCTTCAAAATTTTCTAAAATCAGTCCGGTTACTTGTTTGCATCTTTAAAATTGTTTAGATCTATCAATATGATAGTTTATTTTACATAGATATTTCTGCCTTAAATCTCATAAACTAGATCTCATTCCTAAAAGAAATTTTACAAGCATTCTAGATTTTGTTTTTAGGGAAAATTGTCATTTTTCAAGGCGGTGAAAGTATATCTAAAGCTTGTTGAATGCATGGTTGTTTCCTTAGAGTCTAAAAAATTATATTCAGAAATTTAAGTGATTCATATTGGCTGCCCCCAAAGCAGGCCAAGTTCCCAAGGAAATATTGCTTTCCTAAGCTTTCCTTGGTTCCTTTTCCACTTCTTTAAAAACTAGTTTTAACTTAGAACTTTTGGGTAAAAGGTTTGTTCATCCAAAAGTAATTTCAAAGTACTTTTGGGCATATTTAAATGTGATAATATTGCTTTTTTTTAGCAGGTGTAAAATAAAAGAGGAGGAGGCGCTGTCCGGAAAGCATTTTTGGACCATTCAAAACCCCCCAAGGGGTCTCCGTCTTCCCAAAATTTCAATTTTTTGCAATTTGTAAAAATTTGGTCTCATTCCATATAAGGACCAGGTGGATTAATTTCAGTCTTCTGATATTGTAATTTCTGCTGATAAAAAGAAAAATCTCTTCGAATATGCTCTTTCGATCCTATTCACCATCCTCCCAGGGGGGATCTGCGTTCGTTTCACTTTTTTGTATTTTTCCCTTTTTTCTGTTCTAGTTTAGTATTGACATGTAGGATTGTATAATTTGATATAATTTTTCATTATTCCATATTTTCAATTCAAAACATTAATCATACTACTTACCCCATGACTTCCTGATTGACTCGCAAGGGGAAAGAGATGCGCGGTCAGACTAATTAGAAAACCAGTGATGTATATCTCTGATTCCATTTTCATTAATTGTTTTAATAATACTAATAAAATCAACCCCTCCTTGATTCCCCTATTGATGTCCACTTGGACCAAAAGAGGTTCTTGGAGGGTTTTCTTTTTAATAAGAACACCTCTTTTAAAACTTACTAAAAATAACAAAGACTCCACTGTGTATGCTCTGTACTTGGCTACGGTTCGTCTGATCAGTCAAGATGCATCAAAAGCACTTGAGAGACTATATTAGTTAGTCTTCACCTCTCAAATTGACAAACCATCAGGCAAAAATCCAACGCCTCGAATGAACTGTAAATGGTGGAAAAATACCCAAAGGAGTGGGAACAACTAGAAAGTGACCTTGAGGCATCGATATCTGTCACACCCTGATGGGTGTGTTATGAACAATATTCTCTGAGACTCTATTCTATCCCACAAACACCTTATGGGTAGCCATGAATGTTCACTTTTGGACATACTCCAAGTACCCCTCGGGTATATATGGAGTCCCCTTTTCACCTAATTTAATTCATTCACATTCCACATTAATTTAAAATATACCAAGAGATATTTGCAAAACATTCTTTCAATCACATGCAAGCACAATATTTTATCTGTTGACTCCATTTAAGGAACTGGTGATTTACTTTGATCAATTCTTTCTATTATATATATATATATATTGAGTGTCATTACTGTGCTTATATGCTTTAAATATTGCATCTTGTTATCTTTTGTTTCCATTGGTTAATTTCAAAACTCCTAAACAA
>LPNX011225168.1:0-52197 GCA_001517045.1 Pseudotsuga menziesii
AACATGGCGATGTTGATGATGATGATCGATGATCAATGATCATGGTGATGATGAAGATGAATATGAAGATAATGACGATGATGATCATGTTGATGATGATGATGATGAGGATAATGATGATGATGTTGATGATGTTGATGGTGATGATGAATGATGATGATGATGATGATGTTGATGAGGATGATGATGAGGATGAGCATGATGATGATGATGTTCGTGATGTTGATGGTGATGGTGATGATGATGTCCATGATGTTGATGGTGATGATGATGATGTTCATGATGTTTTGGTGAGGATGATGATGAGGATGATGTTGATGATGTTGATGGTGATGATGATGATGAAGGTGAGGATGATGATGATGATGATGAGGATGATGTTGATGATGGTGATGGTGATGATGATGATGAAGGCGAGGATGATGATGATGATGAAGGTGATGATGATGAAGGTGATGACGATGATGAGGATGAGGATGATGATGAGCATGATGATGATGATGTTCGTGATGTTGATGGTGATGATGATGATGAGGATGATGATGATGATGTCCATGATGTTGATGGTGATGATGATGATGTTCGTGATGTTGATGGTGATGATGATGATGAGGATGATGATGATGAATGATGATGATGTTCATGATGTTGATGGTGAGGATGATGATGATGATGTTCATGATGTTGATGATGTTGATGATGATGAGGATGATGATGATGTTGATGGTGTTCATGATGTTGATCGTGATGATGTTGATGGTGATGGTGAGGATGATGATGATGATGTCCATGATGTTGATGGTGATGATGATGATGTTCATGATGTTGATGGTGAGGATGATGATGAGGATGATGTTGATTATGTTGATGGTGATGATGATGATGAAGGTGAGGATGATGATGATGATGATGAGGATGATGTTGATGATGTTGATGGTGATGATGATAATGAAGGTGAGTATGATGATGATGATGAAGGTGATGACGATGATGAGGATGAGGATGATGATGAGCATGATGATGATGATGTTCGTGATGTTGATGGTGATGATGATGATGAGGATGATGATGATGAATGATGATGATGTTCATGATGTTGATGGTGAGGATGATGATGATGATGTTCATGATGTCGAAGGTGATGATGAGGATGATGATGATGATGATGGTGATGGTGATGATGATGATGAGGATGATGATGATGAATGATGATGATGTTCATGATGTTGATGGTGAGGATGATGATGATGTTTGTGATGTTGATGGTGATGATGATGATGAGGATGATGATGATGTTCATGATGTTGATGATGTTGATGATGAGGATGATGATGAGGATGATGATGATGATGATGAGGATGATGATGAGGATGATGATGAGGATGATGATGAGGATGATGATGAGGATGATGATGAGGATGATGATGAGGATGATGATGAGGATGATGATGAGGATGATGATGAGGATGATGATGAGGATGATGATGAGGATGATGATGAGGATGATGATGAGGATGATGATGAGGATGATGATGAGGATGATGATGAGGATGATGATGAGGATGATGATGAGGATGATGATGAGGATGATGATGAAGATGGCGATGTTGATGATGATGATCGATGATCAATGATCATGGTGATGATGATGATGATGATGATGATGAATATGAAGATAATGATGATGATCATCATGTTGATGATGATGATGATGATGATGATGACAATGGTGATGATGATGAAGATGATGAGGAAGGTGATGATGATGATGATGTTGATGACTACGATGGTGATGATGATGTTCATGATGTTGATGGTGATGATGATGATGATGATGAAGTTGAAGATGATGGCGATGATGATGGTGATGATGATGATCATGTTGATGATGATGATGATAATGATGATGATGAAGGTGTTGATGATGATGAGGATGATGATGATGATGTTCATGATGTTGACGGTGATGATGATGATGAGAATGAGGATGACGATGATGACGATGATGAAGGTGATGATGATGAGGATAATGATGATGATGTTCATTATGTTGATGGTGATGATGATTATGAGGATGATGATGATGTTGATGATGATGATGATGATGATGTTCATGATGTTGATGGTGATGATGATGAGGAGGATGATGATGATGATGATGAGGATGTTCTTGATGTTGATGGTGATGATGATGAGGATGATGATGAGGATGATGATGACGATGTTCATGATGTTGATGGTGATGATGATGATGATGATGATGATGATGATGATGATGGCAATGACGGCAATGGTGATGATGATGATGATGACGATGGTGATGATGATGGTGATGATGTTGAAGATGATGGTGATGATGATGATGATAATGATGAGGATGAGGATGATGATGATGATGTTCATGATGTTGATGGTGATGATTATGATAAGGATGATGAAGGTGATGATGAAGGTGATGATGATGGTGATGATGATGACAATGACGACGATGGTGATAATGTTGTTGTTGTTGATGATGATGATGGCAATGATGGCAATGGTGATGATGATGATGATGACGATGGTGATGATGAAGGTGATGATGGTGAAGATGATGATGATGAAGATGAACATGATGAAGATGATAATGATGATCATGGCGATGTTCATGATGATGATGATGGTGATGGTGATGTTGATGATGAGGAAGGTGATGATGATGAGGATGATGATGATGATGATGACAATGATGGTGATGACGATGATGTTTATGATGATGACGACGACGATAGTGATGATAATGTTCATGATGTTGATGGTGATGATGATGATGATGATGATGATGATGATGGTGATGATGAAGCTGATGATGGCGATGAGGATGAGGACGATGATAATGATGATGAGGATGAGGATGAAAATAATGATGATGGCGATGGTGATGATGATGAGGAAGGTGATGATGATGATGATGATGAAGATGAATATGAAGGTAATGAAGATGATGATCATGTTGATGATGATGATGAAGATGATGAGGAAGGTGATGATGATGATGATGTTGATGACGACGATGGTGATGATCATGTTCATGATGTTGATGATCATGAAGTTGAAGATGATGATGATCATGAAGTTGAAGATGATGATGAAGTTGAAGATGATGAAGAAGATGAAAATGATGATGAACGCTATTTTTGGTTTTAAAAAACGTGCACGCGATTTGTATGCACAAAACGCGCTCACGTTTTGTTTCTATATAATGCGCATGCGTTTTGTATAGTTAAATTGCACTCGCGTATTGTTTAAATTCAAAATTTGTTCCCTCCAAATGATAAGGCCGAGCCTCCACCCATGCTTTCATGGAATTCCTATGCCTATGTGTCTGCTTTGTACTTTGCTTCGGATTCAAAATGCATGTGCCTTGGAGTATGATAAACCATGGCAAATTCAACATTATATCCATATTTTCAATATGCTCGTGTTTAGCGGTTCGTCTGATTATGTTGCACACCTCCATTTTTTATGAGATTTTAGAAACAGATATGGTTTTTTTTGCAGATTCTAAATATGTAAATTTTAACAAGAATACATAATTTTTTCTATTTTTTTCTTATTTATATTCTGTCATCACTCCTCAACTCAAAAAACACACTGGTAGTGTTTCGTCCATATCTCTTTCATTTCTCAACCATTTAAAAAAAAATTGTATGGTGCACTAAAGAACACCAACCTCTACATGCTATAAAAAACCCATTTCCAAATAATTGCATTAAGACATTCAAATGCTGCACCCACAATTGACGTACCGTTTTCGAGGTTTGATCTCTTAGATAATTAAAAAAAAATAAAAAAAATTATTTTTATTATTGGAAAAATAGTCGTGCACTAGTCCTATATGTTCTCTATATGTATATTGGTTTTTGTAAGTTTATTCCATCATTTAGACACTCAGACGCTGCACCCACAAAAACATATACCTTATAATTTGTCCAAAAAATAAAAAGTGCCCGTTAAAATTTATCTAACTTTATATAGTTAACAACATTTTCAATAGAAAACAAATATATATTTGGAAAGGTCATTCAATTTCCTACATTTCTTGTTTTTTACTGATCGCAAGATTCATTGTGTAAGTGTCTCAAAATATCCATGCAAGTTGATGGATGCCTGTTTTTTCAGTTTTGTATTGCATCTAACGTGCCAAAAGAGACCCTCAACTTCTTGCACACACCCATAAGTTTCTAGAAATGAGTAACATTTTGTGTGTCGTATGTGGTTATTTGAGACTGATTTTTCCAAATTTCGTAAATCACCAATCTGGGTTTGAGAGCGTTTGATTCTTGAAGTTCCATATCTTTTGCATCTATTGAAGATGTATTTTGTTTTTAGTTCTATGCTTAACAGATTTGTTTGTTTAGTCGATGGAATATTTTGATTCCCCTTTGGTTTTAGATCAAAGATTTTTTTGTTTAGTTGATGGAATATTTTGATTCCCCTTTGGTTTTAGATCAAAGAGATGTATTACATCTTCTATATTTTATAAAACATAGATGAAGAGAGCAATTAGAGCGTTCTGAGTTTGGTTGTATACATTTTGTAAGAAAATCCTTTGGAATGGATTTTTGCCTATATGATATAAATAATTTTTATCTTTTTTTCTTGAGTTGTGTTATTTGTAATTCTATTTACTATTTCTGCTTATGTAAATGAATGGAAGACTCTTGTAATAATGGAATCACTAACTAGTATTGTCAAAACCCCAAATTTCCCGAAAAATTTAAATTTTTTAATTTACTTGATATAAACATTAAAAGTAGTTAACTAAGCATCTAATTAGTTAAAGATTAGCAGCTTATTATTAAAATTCATCTATCAATTGCATAGAGTGTTAAAATAATCCTTTCAGTTTACTGACTTGTTTCTTTTTGCATTCATAAGGTGGGTCTGTCATGAAACTGGGCTTACTTAGCTTACGAGCTAATGCAGAAAGTTCCTTCTGTCCTTACAGATTACAGGTAAGAAGATTGGCTGCTGCAAGTAAAACTTCAAAAGTCTTTAAGTACAAGTTCAATTGCAATTCCAGTTTAGTAAGACATTAACAGCTATGCTCTTTTCAATGCTTATCAAGGTAAATTCGTTATCAGTTCTTTATTCTAGTAAAACAAGCATTTTAGTTCTTAAGGTTTACTGAACTGCCTGTTATCTACCAAAGTTATTGGTATCAAAGGATCTTTAAATAATACTATCTACACAGGAAAAATGAACTCAAGGTTTATGTATAAGAAACATAAACATTCTTACTTCGTAGATGTAAAAATAAGGGGTTTTCAATTTACTGTTTCTAAATCAAACTATCTATAGATAGGGAAATACTCATGCTAAAGCACTAGGTCTTATTTACATTACCTTTGAGTCAACACATACTAAAGTTTACCTTAGATCTGATGGATCACATACTGTAAACTAACTATCATTCTAATCATTAAAAGAATTCACAATTATAAAAGTTTCAAGGTCTAGTCATTACACTGATAAACTTTCTCTTCTATGGCTTCACAGTGAAATGTGATAAGTTCTAAGTTCAGGGTATCTATGCATTCATTAAAATATTTAATTGCTATTTCCCATGTACACATTTGTCTAACTTAGATGACTATGGTAAGACCATAATGTTACAATCCTATACAATAGTTACTAAGGTTAAACCTGGAACCTCCAAAAATCAACTAATAGTAGACTCTATAATTTGTAACATAAGTGGTCGGTGGAATAAAAAGATTAATATTCTTTCTTAATCTCATGTATTATATCTCCCATGTATAATCTTATTATAAGCTTATTCTATTAAGACTATAAGGAGTTTAATAACCTAAAAAGTCATTTCTCCGAATGATCAGGTCATAAACATATCCAAGATAGCTTAAGGTTATAGACTCAATTCCAAGATGACTCTTAAAACCTTTACATTAAACCTACCAAGTTTACATTAAACATTCAAATTTGTAAAAAGGATGTTGTGATTGCACTTACCACCATAGTGCTCTTTTAAAACGTGTGTTTATTAAACCCAACATCATGTTATAAAGCTATTTACCATAATGCTAGCAATTCTTATGTTGCACATAAAGTTATAACATGATTAAGCTGCAAGGATGATATTATAATCTAAAAATACTATATAGAATACTATACCTTGCATCGATTGATGGATCTATTATAAAGTTTACGTAACAACCAATGTTCTTGTCTTAATATTCAAATGATAGGTTGACTTCGAGCCAGACTAAGGTATATCCTTCATGATAGCCAAACGATTGTCAACTATTGAAATCGATTTTGCTCGTCGAAACTATGGAACGAACACCCACCGAGAATGAAATATTTGCAAGACTACGTGGCTGTGTTTTGGCCATGCGTAGCAGGATTTAAAAGAGTTGTCTCCCAACCCTAGTTCATTATATTACCTCGCCTCCGGGTTCTTTTCCATCCTCTGTGAAGGTAGTCCGACTGCACCGTCACTCTGTCGCTTGTGTAGTGTGGAGACTGTCTGTAGCTTCTCCTCCCTGATTCGCTTGCTTAACGCACCGTAGAGAAGGTTGTTTCGAAGTGTTCTGACTGGCATACGTTGCTCGTTCTCCTTCAAGCTTTTTACTGTCCCCACAGCTTAAACTCGACCCTCAACTGTAATAGATCTCACCTTTCTCTCCCAGTTTGTCCAACAGAAGTGGCTCCACCATTCGGAGTGGTTGTGGTCTGAGCTTTACCGTTTGATGTGCATTATCAGGAAGAGTTACAACTCGGCTAGGTTTTGTTCTACTCCAACAGTTAGGTGACTTTAGGTTTCCTTGCTATCAGAGACTCACGAGTGATGTAACGCCATCTCCTTGCAAATGGATGGCAGGCTCCTTGCTCATGCTGCTCGCTAATCACCACTCTACTGCGCGAGACTTCCAGTTGCAAAGGTAAAAAGAATTATTTAGTTCTTTATAAGATAATGTTGTTTATTTGTATATACATCTCTTGATTTTTTTACAAGCAATAGATTTTAACAGCCCGCCGTATTGTTGTTTGTAGGTACAAGCTGCCTCTCTTCTCTATTTGGAAAAGAGTACGGGGTTACGACGATAAGGGCCACGGTAAGCCCTAGTTCTCCATGGCTCATCCACCTTGTATAAACCCTTATGGGTTAATGAGGGCTTGGTCAAAGCGGCTTTTTAAACCCTCATGGCTTTCGGTTGCTTTGGTTGTTTGTTTTTCACAGTTTAGTTAATGCCCTTGCTTCACTGCAAGGCTCTCTTCGGCTACGGCCATGAGTGTAAGAGCTTTTAATTTTTGGTATTGTACACGTTACTGTAATTTAAAGTGGAAAAATAGGCTGTAAGCCTTCATGGATAATTTTTACAATACTGCCGTGGATTATTGTGACAGAACTGGGTTTTACAATCCATATTTTTGTGTATTCTGAAAGAACAGGGTTTTTACCTTAAGTTATTATAAATATTTAATACTGCACTCCTTCTCTGCATTCCTTGTTTTCTTACATTAATGTAGTTTGAAAACTTACTTAATAATTTTAAAACCACAACTATAAGTAATAACTGTAAATTCCACGATTTGTTTATTTATTGCATAAACGGTTTTTATTGGGTTTAACCCTATTTGTTAGTAAAAAGAATAACTTTGTTCCTTTTTCTTTTAAAGATATTATTCAGTTAATGAGTGCTTCTGCAAAGATTAGGGTTACTAGGTATTTATAATTAAACTTGAATAAATGAGTATCTTGTACTTCAGTTATCTTTCTTTTTTTTGCAAGAAAAGCATGTGATTGATTACTGTTTATAGATAGTACTTATTATTAGGTTTTATATACCTGATTTATAATTTAATTCTCTTGTTAGTAAGAAATTGTAATTATAGATATTTAATTTATACCCTTGTAATGATACATGGTTTCTATGCCTTTCGCTTTACAATAGTCTTAAGAACTGTCAGTTTATTTGTATACTCAGACAGTATAACAGTTCTAGAATATACTTATAGTAACAAGAATACCTCTTTATTTTAATGGTAATAATATTTCTATACTGTGAAAATAAAGTACCTTAAATTACTATTGTAGTATCTATATTATTTCTCTGAGAGTTCTATAGTCTCTATATTAATATCTTTAGTTATTTTATAAGTATATTGTATATTATACTTGAGATTTGATTCTTGTAAAAATTATGCTATACTATCTATGCTCTGCTGTATTTGATTTATTTCCTTAGTTATAATATTTATCTATATATATATTGAAATTCTAATTAACTGTATCCAGAATTTAATTCATAAGCACAAATACAATCATTTATTTCAGAGTATTTACTTAGTTTATTTTTTTTTTAACAGTAGAATTTATTCTACTTTAAATTTTACTACCAGTTCTAGTATTAAACTAAATAGTACAGTTATACGAATCTGAAAGAAAGAAACTGTATAGTAACACAATAAAATAACTTAGTCTAAAATTTTACTCTTCTATTTATTCTTTACAATAATAGAATTACTGAAAACAAAATATAGTATCAGGGAATAGTTGCTTTTAAATTGAAGGAAAATAAACTGTAAATCTATGAAGTGCTTGAAGTGACTGAAAGCAACGAAATAACAAGAACTGTACAGAAAAATACTACTCCCGATACCAAGATAATTCCTCTGCAAATAATACAGTGATACTATTCTAAAATTTTACTATCATTCTATGCTATTTCATCATCATATCATCCTTCTATAATTCTACCCCTGTGCTGGAGTACGGTCTGGTGAACCCAGATGTGGAAAAACACAGTGGTTCTTTATTTTCATCAACAGATTAATTACTAATAAACAGAAACATTCACATTACTAAACTAGCTAACTCTTCTGTCATATGATATAAACATAACAATCATCCATTCATACTCATTAAAACATAAATAGATAAGTGACAGAACCTGTTTGAACTGGGACAACAACAGCAATGGGAGGCCATTCCTCCCTACCAACTCCTGGAGAGCGCTTAGACAGCGACTCCTCAGGACCCCCGAGCTTGCTCTGGTCTCCCTGGCTGGAACTAGGTGCAGCAAAGTTAGATACCAGTCTTCAACTCAGTATTAATCCAGAACTTATCAGTAAGTTCTCCCAGCTAACAAGCTGTAATAAACAAAGTTACTGCAGCAATCCTCTCAGACAACTTCCTTACTGTTTTTCCCTTTTTCCTCAATGAATTTCCTGAATAACATTCACCTGAATGAATTCTCTCTGGAAAATATCTAAGCAGCCTCAGCTCTCTTCATTGAGTACTTTTAAAAGATTGCCTAGGTCTTTTTGGGTTAGTTGTCATTTAATGAGCCACCTGCTCTGATCCCACTTTCTTGGGGGATCATGACCCCAATTATAGGGAAGTTGCCACCTGCAACTTAGGAAGTGTTTGAGGATGCTGCCACTTTTCTTTTGCCCTCCACCTAGTTCCATCCACCAGTTTGACCAATAACCTCTTTTTAACAGCTCTCCCATGCTGTTGTCTCCACAATTTATTTATTAATAATAAAATATTCTGAATTACATTCCACTTTTGTTGACTCTGCTGAGTCATTAGTTCCTACTCAACATTAATTTTAACATAATGTCTCAGGAATATAATAAAACAATTAACATTATTTTACAAAATTGGGGTATGTGACAAGTATATTCTAGAAATAGTGAAATGCTCATTGTTTATGGCCTATTGCCAGTTTTCATTTACATATTGTGATTCATGTGTAGAATGTGTTTCTATTCAATGAATTTTCTGTCTATTTTTTAGTGGTGGTGAAGCAGTTTGTGAAACCATTTCCTGTAAGTGTGTCTTCTTTCTTTCACCTACCATTATTAAATATTAAGTATTTGAAAGTGTAAAATTCTCATGACTTTATTTCAGAAAAGTCGTACAATCTAACCAAATATTCTTTTACTGGTTTCTATTATTTTCCTTAAGCAAATTGTCCATTTCTGAATAAGGGAACCAAATTTCCTTTTTACCTCAAATAGTTATGAATAAAACTTTTATATTTAAGAAGCAAAACGTTGCATTTACAACCATGCTATGCCATGCCTCACGGCCGGACGGGAATTAAAGAAAGAAACAAATTCACACAATTCAATATTTGGTCAATATGCATAGCTATAGAATATCTTTCGATTCATTGAACAATTCATTTGTTTTGTTCCTTTTTCTCTCATAAAACACAAATATTTAATTAATAGTTTTTAAATTAATTACTACTTAAAAAAGGGAATGTAATGATTAAAAAAGGGAATGTAATGATAGCCTCCTGTTGAAAATTCAATTTAAATGTTTGCAATGTTAGTGAAAATGAGTGTTAAAAGGTATTGTGAATATTAGGGTGAAGAGATTTTGGGTATCCATTTATAAAGTGAATGAGAGTTATATGTAACATTATAAAAAATAAAAATAAAAATTATTTTGATAAATGAATTGGAAATTTTAATAAGGTTTATTGTTGATTTTTGTAAATATATTTATTGTCTTGATTTTATGCCAAATTAAAAAAATTGTAGATTTATTTTGATGGTAAACTTAATATATTATTTAAATTATCTAAATTGTCATATTTTTAATATGACACTTATTATAATGAACAAAAATTTTAACTATAAAGATCGTATATGGAGTGGTATCCTCACTTTCATTGCCTTTCTTTTTCCTTTCTACCCTTTCTTCAAAGGATAAGTTACTTTTCAAGCCCAAATGTGCAACTCCAAGAGAGAGGTGGGTACCATTTTAGAAGGAGAAGTTGGTTTCTAACTTTGATAGTGAAGGAATTAACTTAACCACCCAACAAGCATCAACAATTTATCATCTAGCTAATAAAAAATGGTTCATCCCCACTTTGTATTTAGGCTTGTCTTTATGTCTTTCATGGCCTATTTCAGATAACCACCCAACAAGCATCAACAATTTATCATCTAGCTGATAAAAAATGGTTCATCCCCACTTTGTATTTAGTCTTGCCTTTATGTCTTTCATGGCCTATTTGAGATGTAGTAGTCGTTCTCACAAAGCTGGTAAAGCTCATCCTCACTTTGGATCCATTGAAATAGAACTTGAGTCTAGAGTCTTCTAAGTAGTCAAATCTCTACCATCCTCAAAAGGATGCCTAAGTAGGCTAGAACAACATGTATTCTATTTTTATTGAGTTTTTAAGTAGGCTATAACTAAATTTAATCTTTTTTTATTGAGTTTTAGTTTTTTGCAGAGGCAATTGCAAACCACTAGCTATCACGAATGCAATGTCGGGGACATTGCCACTTCGTGGATCTTGTTTATAAAAGAAATTGTACAATATCAAAAGCCTAAATCCATAAACAAAGCACTCACTAGGAAGGCATTGAAATTGATAAGCTACAAAAGTTGGGTGGAAATGTGCATATGTTTGCACATGGTTACCATAATAAATTACGACTATATTTTACACTCGCCGAGAATATAGGCTTTGTATGAGTCATTTCATAGATATGGTTAATGTGTGGTTATGATATTTGGGAATCGTACAAACACTCCATTCATAGTTTATGAACAAATAATAGATATGGTTAACGTGTGGTTATGATAAGCGTGATAAATGAACCATTGTAAGCTATGGAATGGTGGGGAACATAAGTAAAGTTAACCATAACCATAAGAGTAGGGCTATTGTGGGAAGAAAATTCAAATCCATCATCTTGCAGTTCAAAGGCCATAGGTCTAACAGTGAGCTGGTAAGCCTCCTAAGATACATGATCCATTAACCATTAAAGATCAAACCATTTAAATAAGATTAACCATTAAAGATCAAGTGGTTTAAATAAGATTTAGCTATAGGATAAATAGATATATTGTACATGTTAAATAGAGGATCGCCCCATTTCACGTGTGATATTTGGTATTCCTTAAGGTTTGCACAATGAAGGAATATGAAAGCTCCATGCCCTGTATATTTGTTAATGACATGCTTCTCTATATTTGCTCATGATATCTTAATACTAAACTTCCTCTCATTAAAAAAACCATTACCATGCATTTATATAGCCAAACTCGTATTTGCTTGCTTGCAGTTGCTTTCCTATAGTCTACATCATCATCACTCTCTTTGCTCAATTCGCTAGTTACTATGCTTAGTTGTTGTAGTTATACATCTATCACTCGAATTTATTGCTTCAAGCTTCTTATATGAAATCAAATTTGCGGTTACTCTACTTAGTCGTTGTAATTATACAATGTCGGCACCATACTTTATAATTTAAAGCATGGCTTCCAATTAAGTAATCCTCCCATGAGCGTTTAACCTTTCTCAATAAATAACTCTAAGCATCTTATTATAAAACTAGAACTTAATACCAGCTATTGGAATTCACTGCCTTCTATGGAAAAAAACGCGTATTGTAGTCTAAACTATCTGTGACAATGGCGTCACCATCCTTCACATTGGTGCTGCAACAACCAAGGCTAGTCCTTTTGCAACAACCTAGAAGATGAAGATGACATTAAGAAATTTAAATTTCTAAGAAACTTCAGGAGAAGTTACAATAACCATGAATTTTAGAGTTACTATGGAATTGGTATTTCTGTTGAATTAGCAATTCTCTGTATGATGCTACTTTGGGGGAAATGACTGTGGATCATGCCTAGTTTCTGTATTTCAACAAAATATCCCTTTACAATACAATGTCAATTATTTAGCCTTTGGGTGGTAACTTTCCCTGAAAAATAGTTTAGTTCGTGAATGGATCAAACAAGTTTATTAAACCCTGTTCATCCCACCCCACCCCAGCCAAATCCCACCTCAGGTTTTGTCGAGAATCTTCAATGCTCAGGACAAGCAATTTATAAGCTCATTACCAAGGATGAGAGAGTCATTAAGGCTGATTACTAGTTAAAAGTGTACTCCCAACCAAAAAAAAGTAAAAACAAGTGCTATATTTTGTTTAACTTGAATAGCATACATACACATTCTTTACATTTAGAGTTCAAAGGTGGTTTCCAACTGAATTTGAAAGAAAATGAGTTTTAACTAAATTAAAATAGATTCTTTGCCTCATAATTACTGTAAACAAGGACCCCATTGCCCATTATTCTTCTCTAGTTTGTGCGTCTAGTTACACTTACAATTTCTCTGGACGATGCTACAAGACCAAACTGGTCGCCTGTCAAAGTCGCCTGCGGGAACCGGGCAGCTTCTTCCATCATGCCAGTAAACGAAGTGACTCACTGCTTCACTCACTGGCCTTCCTTCCCTATTCTTAGTCTGCAGGTAAACAACAAGCAGGAAACTGGTCTTCCTCGTCCTTCTAGTCTGTAGGTGAAAAGCAAGCAACCAAACAAGGAAGCCAGCGGAATAGAAGAAGAAAATGAAGATTGTGTGGTAGAAACATTAGCGTTGGTAATAATAAGTACTTCATTGTCGTGCCACTCCCTCGTATACGGAGTCAGGAATATAATGGCCCGCAATTTCTTTTCAATGGCCGCTGGTCAGTAAACATTATAATTCTTTAAAAGTAAACATTATAATATAATTTTATATTTTTATTAATATACCAAATTTATAAATATTTTTATAAAATTTTATATCTATTATTCATACTAAATTGTTAGAGATAATACAAGCACAAAACAAATGTTATTTAATAAACAAAAAAATACAAAACTTTTATGAAAAAACAAAAAGAAATTGTTACCCATTTCTTTAAGTGAAGCTTATTTAAATCTTAATCAAAATGCATTTAACCATAAGATCCACTCAATAAATCCAAGATAATATCTAAATATCTATCAACATAATAATACATTATTACATTAAAAATCATATATATATCACAATTATAAAAAACTTATAATATTAATTTTTATGTATATAAATAATTTTGCCAATACACTTCTTAATATAATGTTATAATGACTAGTGAAAAATAATTATCCTTAAGTTTTACATTCATCCTTATGTAAAAGTATTAATACTAGCATTTGCACTGGGAGGTACAAAAGAAACCCCGAGAGGGTAAAAATATTGAAAGTGAAAATGTCCTTTCCGCAACAAACTCTCCGCAACAAAGCTTTCCGTATTCATCTTTCTGAATCTACCTTTCCGCAATTTGTGGGAACTAACTTCTTCTGCAATTGCGGATTGTGGGTGTGTACTTTAACTTTTCTCGAAAATCCCTTCTGCAATTATCTTTCTGCAATCAGAAGCTCCTTTCTTCCGCAATTGCGGATTGTAGATTGCAAGTATGCATTTTGACTTTTCTCAGAAATTGCTTCCGCAATTACCTTTCCGCAAATACCTTTCTGTAATTTACCTTTCTTTGCTTACTTTTCTGCATTAACTGTTTCTGCAATTACCTTTCCATTGTTACCTTTCTGCAATTACCTTTCCGCAATTGTGGATTGCGGGTATACAATTCGATTTTTCTCGAAACTACTTCCGCAATTCCCTTTCTGCAAAACCTCTTCCATAATATGCGGATTGTGGATGTGCCATCCAGATTTTCTGAAGTGTCCTTCAGTAATTCGTCTTCTGCAACTCCTGTGATCCATCGATCTCTTGCCTCTTTGATCTCATCCATTGATCTGTTATCAGTGCAAAACTTTGCGAATATCTTATCTTTTGTGCAGATTTACTTCGTGATTCCTTCCCCATCGTCGATCTCTTGCGGCTTAGATCTTATCCATCGATCTATTATTAATACAGAACTACACTTTAACTTTGTCGATCTCTTATCTCCCGTTCAGATTCACTTCATGAATTCTTTCCCCATCGTTGATCTCTTGTGGATTTGATCTCATCTGTCGGTCTTCTATCGGTGTGGAACTACACTTTAACTTTGCGGATCTCTGATCTCCCATGTAGAATCACTTCGTGAATTCTTTCCCCATCATCGATTCATCTTTCTCCTTTAATCTAGATCGTCTAATATTTGTAAAAGGAACAAACGCAACCTCTGCAGAGGATCAATTAATCAACTTGATCTATCCGAACTTGGTCTCCTTATCTGGATCTGTTTATAACCTCTATAACTTCATCCTCCATACTGATCGAGCAATCAACTCGATCTATCTTCACTCAGACTTGATCTCCTTATCTAGATCTATCTATAACCTCTATAGTTTCATCATCTACGTAGTTCTACAAATTTATTCATCGAGAGTATCGATCTAAGGACTTGATCCCCTCATTGGATCTACACATTATCTTTGTGGATTGAGAGCACAAAATCCTTGGGGTCATTCACATTGGCAATACACATGAACCTTTGTTTCTGCTCTTTCTTGTTTCACATGGTCATTGAAAAAAATAGAGATTACGTCATAATATCTTCTATGATCTTATTGTTGACATTAAACAGAAAGCCGAAGCGGCTGCTCATTGTTATGCCAGGTTCACCTTGCCGGAAATTAAAAAGGAAATCTCTCAGGCTGAGGAGTGGGTCCAACATGAGGAAGAGATGGAGCAAATGGGGGAGTTGTCGAGGGAGATAGGGAAATGGATCCTTGATGCAAGCACCCCCTGAACCAAAGAGAAAAAGTATACGCAAATGAAAACCTTGTTAGGCAAGGCTCTTCTAGATTAGTGGGAGGAGCACAAGAATATTTTTCTTCAGATGGATGAGCTCCAGGTGCACATCTGATGAATCAATGCAAAAACCAACATCATCGTTCAAGCAACTACAATTTCGAATTTACTTAGAGGACCACTACCCTCGAGGACATTCCTTCAACCTCTACCTAGCGGGTTCCTTATATTGAGATTTATAATAATAATAGGAAATCATAATTATCTAAGTATTCTCAAGGCTTTTGGTTTTGCTACTTAGTCTATAAGTGCTAATTTGGAATTATGCCATCAATATAGTTATGCATAAAACTGATATGGTGACTCACATAAACTTTTGTATATTTTATTGTTGTTAATTTTAATCATTTTTAAGTATAGGTTTATTGTTTTATGGTTTATCTTTCGTCACGCTTCTGTATTGGTCTAACAAACAATAAACTTTGATAGGTATTGTTCATTTTAATGAATATAAAAGAAAAGTAAATAGCTTATAGATAAAAAAATGCATTTAAAAAATATTTGATTCCTCTCTACATGTCATAAATTCAATCAAATATATGAAATTTGAAATGAAAAATAAAAAGAAAAAGAAAAGAAAACTGTACAAAACATTCCGGATTTAGAATAAAATATGATATTGGAAATAGTGAAAAATAGATTGGGAACTCTAGAAAAGGATATGAACATACCTTCAAAGTTGAGAGGATCACGCAGATCTTGCACCCCGCAGCAGAGTGTTGAGAGGATTACGCAGATCTTGCGTTCTATGCGGGCGGAGTGTATCATTTCATGCTGTCATATCTCATGTACGTCTCTAATTCTGTCAGCAACCAATATGCACCCCGCAGCAGAGTGTTGAGAGGATTACGCAGTTCTTACGTTCTATGCAGGTAGAGTGTATCATTTCATGCTGTCATATCTCATGTACGTCTCTAATTCTGTCGGCAACGGCAATCCTTATATACTGGACAGACTTTCCCTTGGGAGGGGAGCCTGTCCAATGCACACCGTCGGATTAGAAATCCGACGGTGTGCATTGGATAGGCTCCCCTCCCAAGGGAAAGGCTGTCCAGTATATAAGGTGCTCCGCAACCAATATGCACCGAAATCTGACGGTGTGCATTGGACAGGCTCCCCTCCCAAGGGAAAGTCTGTCCGGTATATAAGGCGCTCCACAACCAATATGCACCCCGCAGCAGAGTATTTAATGCTACTGCATGGATTTTCTGACATTCTCTAAACACCTTCAGCCTCGTGGGAAGTGTTTCTCAGGAAAACAAATTCCGGCAACGGACCCGCTTGATGTGCCATGGGCATGCCAACTATCCATGGCTCATGGTGTATATCAGACCACCTTCATGGCTATCATGCATGCTATGCATGTCGAAGCCATCACCTTATCATCTGCCAGTTGTCCCATTCAAATTTGAATTTTGAATTTTAAAAATCCCGGGCTCCATGACCGGCCTTTTTTGAAACGCCCTCGCTTCTGGACGGACCATTTTCTTTGATGCCCTATTTTTGGGGTTTTTCCAGGAAGCCGGTGAAGTTGTGTGGGAAGATCATGATACAATTTCAAGCCCTGGTTTTATGGTTGAGGAGACTAACCACCTAGAATTTCCACTGAAAATGTATAGTGTGATACAAGAGGAATGGAGAGACGAGCTTAAAAACAGCGAAGCTATCTGTGTTGTTTGATTGAGCGAGTTTGCAATGGAAGGAAATATGTCACGTTTACCATGACATTTGTTTGAAGGTAGCTTGATGTCCAACAAAAGAGCTGACCTCTCTATCTCAAATACATTTGTCTACTATGCAGTGTAAACACGGGCTTACGGTATTGTCTCTGGCCATTTTTTGCATATGCATTTGAGTGATACTTGAGATTTTATAACTTAACCAGGTAAAAATGACTGAATTTGACAATTGGAACGGTAATGGGAAGTATTTACAATTCATGGGTGCTATGAATATGGCATCCTTTGATTTATCTAACAACATCTTGGCAGAGGGATTGACTATTCGTACTCCAGCTGAAAGCCCCAACACCGATGGAATTCGCACATCTTCTTCCAACGCCAGTCTTCGAAATATCAACATGGGAATAGGTGATTTAACTTGCAATTCTGTTTGTTTGTGTGAATCCTCATCTTATTAAGGTTTTGTCCATGCCGAAGGACACTTCTCTGTCGATGTGAGGAAGGAGAGAATGCTGGTTACTGTGCCCATTTCTTGTATGGATCACCCCATTTCTTCTTCTAGGCGCTCTGAAAGAAATATCAATCGAGGAGTTTGGAATGGAACAGAGTGCATATTTTCTTCTATAAAAGCTTTAGTTTAGGGGTTTTGTCTTTTATTAATTTGACTTGGATAATTATAAAATTCATCGTTGAATCTGGTATCAATCTTTCTTTACTCTGCGATTTTGTTAGAAAAAAAAATCATGGTTAGATCAAATATAAACAGAGGAATATTTCTTAAAGGAGGGGAAGGAAATTGATATATCCAATCAATATTGAAATAATCATTTTGTATTATTATTTCACTATGTTTTGCGAAACGTTTTCAAAAGTGTTTATGTCATGGCTGTTACTTATGGTAGAGTAAGTCGATGGTTATATGGACTTTTTGGGTGCCTGATCTAAGTGATACAACCCATTTTTCATACAAGTGTAATTGGTTATTCGTTCACTTAGTGTTATATAATAATGTTATATTGTTATATATTGGTTATTCCTTTACTTATTGTTGTTAGTTATAATTAACTTTGATAAGAACACAGTGTATCTATATTGTAATAGTGTTTGAAGTTTGTGATAGGATACTTACCATTAAATAATAAAATTTTATATTTTGTTTTGGTTAAATTTTGAAGATTATATTTATAATATTTAAAAATTTATTTCATAATAAATTTTGTTAATAAAATCTTTATAGTAATTATAATTCTTAAATAGATTTAAAATATTTATAATAGAATAAAAAACATATACAAAGTTAAAATATAAATTACGAATATAATAAATGGAATGGAGTTAAATTTTTCATATGTTTTATTTTCACTTTTATATATAATCTTTCATTTACTTTATCATATACTTTTTCAACTAAAAACACTGGCTTTTTGTAGTTGGTGCTTCGGTATGGATCCATATTACTCTTAAAGATAAATTGCTTTAGAGAGTGTAACCCAATCTGTTTGATAAGAAATATGTTCATTAAAAAAGATTTCAGTGTGTCATTTATAAAGAAGATATGGAAGATTGTATAATTGCACCAAATTTGGAACTTTCTTGTGATGAGGACATTGATTTGGTTGCTCCTATTTTGTTTAGTTGATTGGCTCATTTATTTATATTAGGAATGCTAGGCCATATATTTTCTATTCTATGAATAGTTTGAGTAATATTATGGTTGATTACCAAACTCAAGTATAAAGAGATGGACTAATAATCCATGGATTTTATGATTTAGATTCATGAGAGGGTGATTTCAATTGAGATTAAAAGGAAGAAGCTTGAGTTGGTGAAAACAATTTCCTCACAAGGATGGATTTATATATCCTAGCTTTCTCTAAGAGGGTTTACACCATGCTAGGGTTGCACTTAATGTGGTGTGGGGTGACGGTGAAGCCATATCCCCTTATTGTATCTTAGGTTTCTTTGATTAATAGACATTTGGAGAGATTATTATACATGGATTCTTATCCTTGGGATATGTGCTAAAGAAGGAACACTTATTATAGATGTAGTAAACTTATGTAAAAATGAAATAGTATACATGGCATGCATGTTGAGGAGGATGTGACCTTGGCATAAGAAGTGAACCTATTCTTTATAGGAGCGCTAAGTAGAAGGAGGAAAGGTATGTAATCCGAGGAGCATGGGGGACATGTAGCATAGTTTAGGAGGTTAGGTGATCAACTTGGAGTATTTTTTGGAGGATACACCACTTTGATTTTGTTGTGGACCTATTACACACATGTCAAGAAAGACAATTGAAGCTTAGGATCATATCATGGAGAACATAAAACCTATTGATGAGGATCACTTGACATGTTCCAACTTATTTTGGAGAGTGTGCCACTAGGGAGGTGGTTGGACAACCACCTTGTGACATGTGTACACCTTGAGAGCAATGGTATTCATGTGGAGATAGTACTCTTGTGGATTATATTAGTTTTCTTCTCAATGTAGTCCACTCTCTATTGTTGGGCTCCCTCACATATTTGAGAGAGAGGAAATATGGATGTCATGAAGCTCCAAATCTATGAAATCTTAACCTAAATAATAAACAATTAATGCAATCATGTTGAATTTGCATGTTCCTAGATGTCCATAAAGTAAGTGAGTTCTCTATAATGCTCCCCCATTGTTTTGATGGAATTCTCTCCCTTGCAATAAGGCCCCAAGGTTTTCTACAATTTCTTCATTCAAAATAAGATTTAAAATAAAACAACCAATAATGGTAATTGAGAGTTTAAGTGGAATTGACTCCCATGGTTGTGTATTCTTTGTGATCATGTGCTTAAGATATAAATATGAGATGTTATGCTCCACTAGAAAAGTATGCATAAAGTAAATTATCTTATATGGGTGTCCATAAAAATGGTCATTTTATAAGAAATTTTATGTTGTGATGGTCACACACTTAGAAATTACTTAAAAGTGTGCATTTTTATGGAAATTATTTATTTTTATTGCACATATAACAAACTCTCTGTATTTGAGACCTTGATGGGGTTTATTAATAAATTAGACTATATATTATTTCACACATAAATGCTAACAAAATTATCAATTTCTTTCCAAGATGTTACTTTGTTTTTTTTAATAAAAGTATATATGTTATTATTTTTTGTTGAAATCACAATTTATTTATTCAATGATTGATTAAATTATTCTTAACATTGTAAAATAATGAAATGTGCTACCATTTGATTTAGCATTTTTTAAATGAAGTATTTATATAATTTACTCTTATGAATGAAAGTGAAACTACCTTTGCAACTTGTCAACATGAAATTGCAAGATGAATATATATTTTTCAAATTTAAATTAGGATTAGTCCTTGAAATGATCACTACTCAAGTTAATAACATTGTCCTCTTCACATTTGTGATTGGTACTCATTGCATCTATTATGGAAGGTCTATCGTGTTGAGTTAAATCACCACCTTTACAACTAGTTATGCATTCCATCTCAGAATCATCTCCTTTACAACTAGTTATGCATTCCATCTCACATGGATGCCATCAATTCTTTGTTGATCATCTGTTTCTCATTATTCCAAACCCCTTTGTGCTTAGTTAGTGAATGGGTTGTAATGGATACAACTCATCATAATATTACACCATGTTGGAGGAACTTGTTGGAAAAAAGATTAGTTTATATCAACATAGGTCTATCCTACATTTTTGACCTCCTATTTTGTTATTTAGCTATCCAATAGTCATTATTTTTTTAAGTAATTGAATAATTGCGCTTGCCGTATTATACACATGTTTGATAAGACGAACTCATAATGCCCCATTTTTGTGATGTATAACACATTCCTTCAAAACAACCAAAGCAAATCCCTTACCTATCCACTCACTTTTTTTCCCTTTTTGGGCTCTTGGTCAATTCAAAAATGGTCAACACATGAGTAAAAACATTCACTATATATGGAACTCTAACCATGGTGGGACTATTATTTTTTTTAAACTTTATATCAAATTTGAATCGATATCCGAAAAAGATGGGTTCAATGCCTATTATTCCACACCTTATTAATATGAATTTTCCACATATATGATGCTACAATAATGATTCACATGGATGCACTCCCTTGTCTTACCACTTGTGTGTGTTCACACCATTCTTAAGCAATATCTCGCAACTTATCTCCTATATCTAGGATTTTATCTCTATCGATGTGAGAAGGCATATTCACTCTAAAACAATTAAATCTTGATTAATCATAGATGTAAACTATAGATTCTAACAATCAACAATTTTGTTTCTCTCGAGGTAAATTTTAGTATTTATAAAAATAATTAAATTAAACCAATAAAAAAATCAAGATTTGTAAGTATGATACGGTTTAAAGCAATGATTTTATTAAAACTCCGTAGACCAATCTTAGCTCAAAATCTATGAAAAGGGATCCTATCTATTCAAGTACAAACATTTTCTCAAAATTTTCACCATAAAAAATATTTGCACATCAAGAAATTTGATTTATGCTAAAATAGTCCTATGTTGGTATATTTCATTATAATACCCTCTCATTCAATCCCTATACTTCATTAATTTATCAAAATCATTTTTTTCATTTTCAAATAATAAAATACAAAAATATATTTTAATTTAAAACAATGTTAAATTAAAATTATAACAACTCTAAATTTATTTTATAAGCTTTATATACCAATATTTAAATATTTATATAAATAATGAAAATATAGTAAGTTAAAAACCATAATAATTATATAAATAAAAATAATATTAACAAGGTGTCCTCACACAAAGTTGAGGGACCTTTTAGATTCAATCATATATGTAAAAAACTCGCTCAAGTTTTTGAAAACATAAATGCTTATGTGTTTATTACATTTAGAAATGTGCGGGCCGAGGCCTGTGACGATGAAGGCCAAGCAATATAGGAAAAGGATGACTTAAGAAATGTGCATGTGATATATCATGGTAAAAGGAAACATTCAAGGCTCTTGAGTCCGAGAAGATTCAACAATATCCTTAAGACACTTTTTTTCCATCCATGGTTGTTTTCATGGCCTTGCGATAGTTCCTTAGAGTGGAAAACATCTTAATGGTAATGCTATCCAATATTGATGCCAAATACCACTGAGAGAGGGTTTGTGTTATGGATTGCAAGTGTTGTTCATGATGATTGCGCCTTTGAAATGGTGTTTAGGGCACAAATCCCATTATTGTTCTCTTATGACATTGATTAGACTAATTATAGACACATTCCTTGTGTACAACTAACATATTGATGGCATGTAGAACACCCTTTGAGTTCGATTGTGAAACAACATAGGTCATATGTATACCAATATATACACTAACTAGTGTATATATAGAAATGGGTATATACACTAGTGTATATACCAGTATATACACTAACTAGTGTATATACCAGTATATAAACTAGTGTATATACTAGTTTATATATTGGTATATAAACTAGTGTATATACAAGTATATACACTAGTGTATATACTGGTATATACACTAGTGTATATATCAATGTATATCCCTAACATCAAGAATTGAATTGAATTTAAGGGCTCAACATGTCACTTATAAGAAATTTAATTAGAGTGGAGAAATATGGTAACAATCATTCCTCCCAACCACTTGAAAGCTACATCTAATGGATTGAATATATCTAATGGACTGAATACAACCTTGTTACAGTGCAAATATGTACCTAGTGTATATACTATATTGTAGCCAAGTATATACACAAGTGTATACACTAGTGCATATATTGGTATATACATGATATATATTTGTATATACACAGGTGTATACATTGGTATATATAGTGGCATATATATTGGTATATACACTAGTGTATATGCACTGGTGTATATACTACTATATACCTAGTGTATACGTAGACCTAGTGTATATAAACCTAGAGATATATTAATAAAAACACATAACTATATATAAATATATTGAAAACAAAGCTATATTAATCAGAGATATATTTTATCCAAAGTTATAAAAGTGCACAAGAGGTCGAGTCTCTTTGGGACCATTATATTATATATATATATATATATAAAATCAAATATCAAACAATGGACATAGTCGATCATGAGGTCGAGTCTCTTTGGGACCATTATATTATATATATACCACATATATACATGAAATCAAATATCAAACAATGGACATAGTCGATCATGAGGTCGAGTCTCTTTGGGACCATTATATTATATATACATGAAATCAGATATCAAACAATGGACACAGTCGATCATGAGGTCGATGATATCGCTAAGAAGCACTGGTGCATATCCTATAATGTAACTAGGTAGATACACTAGTGTATATTCTAGTATCCACACTAGTGTATGTACCGTGGTTGGGAGGATTGATTGTTGTCTTGGTTGGCCCAATTCGATTCCTAGTAAGTGGCATGTTGAGCCCCTAAATGATTTTATTAAATTCTCATGTTAATTTCCATAATTCAATTCCTGGTGTATATTCTAATGTATATTCTAGTGTATATACTAGAATATACACTAGAATATACACTGGTGTATATACTAGAAAATACATCGGTGTATATTCTAGTATATACACTGGTGTATATACTATACTATAACTAGGTAGATACACTAGTGTATATACTATATTGATACTAGCATATACATTAGTGTATATTCTAGTATCCACACTAGTGTATATACCGTGGTTGGGAGGATTGATTGTTGTCTTGGTTGGCCCAATTCAATTCCTAATAAGTGGCATGTTGAGCCCCTAGATGAATTTATTAAATTCTCTTGTTAATTTCCATAATTCAATTCCTAGTGTTTATTCTGATGTATATTCTAGTGTATATACTAGAATATACACCAATGTATGTAGAATATACACTGGTGTATATACTATACACTATATACACTCGTGTATATACTAAAAAATACATAGGTGTATATTCTAGTATATACACTGATGGATATACTATATTGTAACTAGGTAGATACATTAGTGTATATACTATATTGATACTAGCATATACACTAGTGTATATTCTAGTTCCGCACTAGTGTATGTACCGTGGTTGGGAGGATTGATTGTTGCCTTGGTTGGCCCAATTCAATTCCTAGTAAGTGACATGTTAAGCCCCTAAATGAATTTATTAAATTCTCTTGTTAATTTCCATAATTCAATTCCCGGTGTATACTCTAGTATATCACTAATGTATATTCTAGTATATCACTAATGTATATTCTAGTATGACTAGTGTATATACTAGACTATACACTAGTGTATATACTACTAGAATATAGACTAATGTATATTCTAGAATATACACTCGTCTATATTCTAGTATATACACCGGTGTATATTCTAGAAAATGCATCAGTTTATATTCTAGTATATACGCTGGTTTATATACTATACTATAACTAGGTAGATACACTAGTGTATCATACTATATTGATAATAGCATATACACTAGTGTATATTCTAGTATCCACACTAGTGTATGTAGTACCGTGGTTGGGAGGATTGATTTTTGTCTTGGTTGGCCCAATTCAATTCCTAGTAAGTGGCATGTTGAGCCCTAAATGAATTTATTAAATTCTCTTGTTAATTTCCATAATTCAATTCATGGTGTATATTCTAGTATATACACTAGTGTATATTCTAGTATCACTAGTGTATATACTAGATTATACATTAGTGTATATTCTCTAGAATATACATCGGTGTATATTCTAGTATATACACTAGTGTATATTCTAGTATCCACACTAGTGTATGTACCATGGTTGGGAGGATTGATTGTTGTCTTGGTTTTCCCACACCAGTGTATATGCTAGTATCAATATAGTGTATACACTAGTGTATCTACCTAGTTACACTATAGGATATACACTAGTGTATTTACTAGAATATACACTAGTGTATACTATACACTAGTGTATATTCTAGAATATACACTAGTGTATACTATACACTAGAATATACACTGGTGTATATACTAGAAAATACACCAGTGTATATTATAGGATGTATACTAGTGTATATTCTAGTATCCACACTAGTGTATGTACCGTGGTTGGGAGGATTGACTGTTGCCTTGGTTGGCCCAGTTCAAATCCTAGTAAGTGACATGTTGAGCCCCTAAATGAATTTATTAAATTCTCTTGTTATTGGGGATTAAGGAAGTGTAATTAATTAAATTCTCTTGTTATGAAATATGAAATGAACAATGGAGTCTATAGACATAGACTCATTGTCTCATGAGTCTAAAGATATGCTAAAGGAATCATATACTTGTTAGTAACACCAACTTCCAGCCCAATGACAAAGTATAAAGACTCAAAATGTTAACGTCTAAGGATCCACAAATAGTGAGATCATGCTAAAAAGGAAAATCAAGACTAGACTAGATTCTTTTAACTTCTTATTATGTTGATTTGGTACTTTAAATTGAGGGATTGCAAAAGTCCACTTGCAAAACAATAACATTGTTGATGGTAACATGTCATTTGAAGTTGCTTCAGTTATATTATAATAGTATGTATTTGATATGTGTGGGTGTATATTTGTGCAGGGTACAAGGTTAAGCCTTTCCAACATGCTAACATATAGGTATAGCCCATAACCAATGTATCCTTAATAAAGACGTGGTGTCCCAACAAAGGTGAAAACTAAGATCATTTTACTCTCCAACAACTAATCCTTTTATACACAAAACTAAGATAAAACAACCTAATTATATCTCATAGTTGAATTAATTAATAAGATAATTATCCACTATAAGAAGCTTTTTGATAAATTATTAATGAATAAATAGAATTAGTGAATTTGGGAAATTATATTAGAGATTTACCTCCAAGTGACAACTAAGGGGTGACTATTCACTTATTTAATAAATTCAAATAAAAAAGAAATAATAGGAACTGACCTAAGGAAGGGTGGTAAATATTAGATATTTATAAATAATAAAATTATTTTAATTTTTCATAAGTGGGGTGAGGTGGAAACCCTAAAAAAATCTTTAAATACGGAAGGTACACCGCGGATTTTGGGTGTAACATGAAGAGTAAGTAAATGTTTCCAAAACTTTGCTAGAGAACAAGAGGTTGAACTTAATGATTAATGGGTTCTATAAAGAAGTTGATAACATTGATCTAGATGTTTTCTTATGGATGGAAATATCCATACCGAGTACATTCTACATAAACCAAAATTGGTTCGAGGGTCTCTAGAAAATAAGTGTTCCCTAAATATGGCTAAGTGGAAACAAATTGGCACCATGAGAGTCGCAATGGCAAGAAGCGAAGGGTTGGAAATTCCTTGGAACTACCATAATGGCATTCTTGAAGGTATAATGAATTTGTCTATACAATGTTTATTTTTGTTGTTCCTTTGGTTATTTAGATTCTAGATAGACATCAACTGGATTGATATATTGAAGGTATTGATGTGGTTATTATGGGAGGTACCTATTGTGTATATATTTAACTACTCTTAGCCGAAAAAAGGGCCTTGGATATTGTTGAGAAATAGCTAATGCAAAAATATGGTTAGTATAGCATGTAAAGAAATTGTAAAAGTTGTGGGAGTAAGGATGAGCATACAAAGAGGTAATTTGTTGTGTATTCTATAAATCAATTGATTCAACACTATGTATTTCCTTGGAAAGAAATGGGTAGTTATTTATCTCTTAACCAAAAATATTTAGAGGACGTTTGCCAAGTGTTTGAATTTGGATAAGGAATTCATTAATTGAATTGTTATTAATGAATAAATAGTTCTATATTGTTTCCTTCATGCATCCTAAAAGTTAGATATTTCTTTCTCAATTGGTTGACAAAATGCATGAAAGAATGTAACCTTCTATGTTAATTTTGGAGATCTTATCATGCATTATTTTGGTAGTTTATGATGCAACTAAAATAGGTCCATGACTCTTTAGCATTGGAAAGTCTTTGGAAAATCTACTAAACAAGCAATATTATGTTTATAATATGATTGGTAACTTTTAAATTTATCATATGATTGACGAGTCGTGATGAGACGGTCATTAATTGATGGCATTTAAAATTAAGTTTTTACTTTTGGGAGGTTCATTTTCTTTGTGGTTCTAAACATAAAATTTAAGGTTTATAGAGCCAAATTCAATGAACATGGTATTTTACCAAAAAATGTAGAACATTGTCTTGGGGGTTGTTTGGTTGTTATATTTATAGATGTGAAATTATTTTGAGTTTCCATTTATGTTATGTTGAATGCTATCATCAACTAATTAATGGTATACATAAGTAAAAAAGTACAACTCTTAAAGAAAGGATGTGGAAGTGATATAAACTCACAAAAGTACAACATTATGAGGGGGGGGCCCTCAAAGCATGTTATAGGAGCTAAATTAAACTATAAACTCACAAATGTTGTAAACCACTATTATACCATTATCTACTTTAAGAATTCATCATCCAAAATACAAACTAAACTGCTAGAATGTATTACAAAAGTCTGCTACAAAAATGTATGTAACTATGGATAACCTCTCGCAAGAGGCATGAGTCTCTACTTATTAAAAATTTCAAAAACATCATTCTAAAAAATCTACGTTGGAAATCTCTAGATCAATCTCTTGACGATATCCCATTCTCTGAACATTATGAGAGACTTGCAATCTCATAAATTGATCTCGAGCTTCTTCATCCTTTCACGTGGACAGCTAAAACCGAGCTTGATCATGTTTATCTCAAAAGAATATATTATATGCTTACTTATCGATTTCAACTAACCTACATTTAATCACATAGGATATTGAACCACTTGTTAGCTTACTTAAAATCACGTTAAGCAAGGAAATATTACCACATTCCATCATTACTTAAAAAACGACTACAATCATAACCTTGCCTACATAAAGGGGTGATCTTATGCTCAATTGTTGCTCCATAATAGTGGAAAGGGGATTTATGAGTGTAATTAATACCTATATCATGGCTCTATTAATCAACATCACCATTCATGCCATTTCCATTGTCATCATCATTGTCGTCATCATTGTCATCTCAATCACCATATAATCAATAATCTCCATTATCTTCATCTTCGTTTCCGTCATCGTCATCATTGTCACTATCATTGTCATCATCATTTTCATATTCCTCATCCTCATCCTCATCTTCATTTCTATTTAATCACATCATCACCATCCTCATTGACTTTTCCATGATCATCATCGTTATATCCATCATTGTTGTTATCATTTTATCATCATCCTCATCCATGTCGTTGTCATTATCATAATCATAAATGACAATAATGATGATGATGATCAACATCATCAAGGTCATGATGATGATCATCATCATCATGATCCTCATCCTCATCATCACCATCCATGCTATTGTCGTTATCATAATCATTAATGACAATAATGATGATAATGATTTTCAACATCATCAAGGTCATGATGATGATGATCAACAACAACATGTGATCATTGCAATCTTAATTTCAATCATTGTCATCGCCATCATCATCATCATCATCATTCATGTCATTGGTGATGATGATGACCTATATGACTATGATGATGATGATGATGACATAGATGACAATGACAAAGATAATGATGATGATGACAATGATGGCATTTTAAGAATTGGAAATATTGTCCATGGCCATTGGCATCGTCATCATCATATTCATTGTTATCGATGTCGTTGTCATCATCATTGGCATTTTCATCATAAACATCATCGTTGTTGTCATCATAATTGTCTTTATCATCATAATCATCATTCTTGTCGTCGTCATTGTCATCATTATCATGATTATCAACATTGTCGTCAGTTGTTCATAATTACCTTTGGCATAAGAAATATCATTGACCCAAAATATGTGATTAGTGGAAATGGGTCATGGAGGACACATACGATGTATGCATGAGAAATAATAACTCTATTTTGGAAGACGATCATCATCATCATTGTCATTGGCATCATCATCATTGTCATTGTCATCGTCACCGTCATCATCATTCATAGCATTTACATCATCATCACCATTGATGTTTTCATTGTCATCATCATCATCATCATCAAGATGTTCATTGTGAATATCATAATCATTATCCTAACCACCATTTTCAACATCTGGGCACAAAACTGGACATGTAAAAGTGGATGCAAAATTGGATGAAAACATGGATGCAAAATTGGAATCAAAAGTGGGTGCAAACATAAGTGCAAAAGTGGGTGCAAAACGGGGCACAACAAAAGTGGGATGCAACAATGGATACCAAAAAGGACAAATTGTGGATGCAAAAAGGAAAACAAAAGTGGACACAACCATGGGTGCAAAAGTTGACGCAAAATTAGATTAAACAAAAGTACATGCAAAACTAAATGCAACACATGCCACAAAACTAGGCACAAAAGTAGATGCACAAAGGGATGCAATAGTTGATGCAAATCTACATTTAAAAAGGATGCAAATGTGGATTCAAAGGCCATTAGAGGAAATTTGGGGTCTAAAATGGGCCTTATAAGAAAACGCGCCAACAATCAATTTTGTGAGTTGGAATTCAAGAACCAATAAAATTTCAATAAAATGAGTCAACCATAATGGTTGAATTGACATATTTGTCATAAAAGAAAACTACTTTTTTTGTTTGTATTTTCGACATATCTCCTTGTGTTTTTACTCAAATTTCAAGCGAGAGAGCTCGTTGCATGTGGAATTTAACTTCACATCCAACAAGTACCCACACTGCATACTTTTGACGAACCCCGCTACCCCAAAAACAAGAAATACCTGAAAAAACGTGATGATGATGTCTTCATTACATTTTTTCAAGTATTTCTTGTTTTGGGGTAGCGGGGTCCGTCAAAAGTATGTAGTGTGGGTACTTGTTGGATGCGAAATTAAATTCCACATCCAATGAGCTCTCCCTCTTTGAATTTGAGTAAAAACACAAGGAGATATGTCCAAAATACGAACAAAAAAGTAGTTTTTTTCATTCTTCCTCTAAAATTAATAACTATTATTTTATTATTTTCCTTAGGAGACCCATTTTAGACCTCAAATTTCCTCTAATGAAGAGAAAAAGTAGGTGCAAAAATGGGCGTCAATTAGGGTGCAACAAATGTGGATGTAAAAATAGACCCAACAATATATGCGAGGAAAGGATGCAAACATGGATGAAAAAAATGACCCAAAATTGGATGAAAAAGTGAATGCAAAAGTTAATGTAAAAAAAGTAGATGCAAAATGGGGTGTAAACTCGGATGCAAAACCTGACACAATAGGGGATGCAAAAAGGGATGAAAAAATAAGCATAAGTGGATGCAAATAAGGATGCAAAAGTGGACACGAATATGGGTGCAAAAGTTGAACCAAACCTGGATGCAAAAGGGGGCATAACAAGAGTAGATTGAAAAACTAGGTGCAAAACCCGACGTTAAACTTGGTCCTGAATCCAACACTAAACCCAATGATAAATTTGACACAAATTACATTGGGTTTAGCACTAGCTTTAGAAAAACGGTGCAAAAAACACCTAAAATTGTGGTAACCCATGAAATTGCGCTAACTTGGCCAAGAAAATGAAGAAAAATACATCCAAAGGGAGTCTAGATGCAAGAAAGGAAGCAAAAAGGGATGTTAATCACAGGGTTTGTTGTAGTAAGTGGAGGAAGCATAATGGAAAAATCTCCAATGAGTGTGCATTATAAAAAAAAATTAATCTTAGTATCCCCATCATGATGGATATTGGTCACCTAAAACCACATGTTATGTTGAAAGGTTCATGGTACACTAAAAACCACTTTGTAGTATCCATAGTTCATGGTTAACCAAAAACCCCTTGTTAAAGTGCAAGGTGCATGGCCATCCAAAATCAGTTGCAATGGTTAAGGGTAATCCAAAACTTGTAATAGTTTGATGGTTAGGGGTTTAAAAGAAGACTAAACAATAAGATAAAAATTAAAGGAGAGTTTTTAGAGATAATGTTTATCTAGAATAGATGTTAATGGAGAGTATCAAAATGTGGAGATGATGTTTATATAAATATAAATAGGACTACACTCAAAATTATAAGAAGACTGCAAGTTTAGTTTTAGTCTATTCTCTATCTCTTACTGGTTTAATATTCACATCCCTTGTCTGCTATCACCCCTAGCTATAGACCTTCAAATCCCACTCTTGAATTGCAAGAGCCGTGTCACTTATTATGCTTATGAAATTTTAATGCATCTTGGGAAGCAAGGGTTGTGTCTAAAGTGCAATAAAACCTCCAAATAGCATGTGTAAGCTCTTGGTCATTTATTCAAGACTTGTGGCCTTTTAATGCATCTTGGGAAGGAGGGGTTGTGTTTATAGTGCAATACATAAAGCAATGAATTGCACAAGAAATAAACCATGAACTCAATTTGTTCCATTATTTTCACATTGGATGACAATAAAACCAAAAGGGGATATGGATTAGTGTATATATGATTTCTTTCAAGGATTGAGTTTGAGATTCTAACCATGTTCATGTTGCCTAGTTTGTTTACCAATGTCGTAACCAAATGCCTAGGCTTGGTACAAATTCTTTATTGTTTATAGCATTTTTCCATCTATTTGAGTGACTTAATTAGTGGACAAACTCAACCTTTCTAATAAAGAGTTTTTTGGACAAGACAAACTTTTTCCTTGATCTATAAATTCGTCAAAATACTAAAATAGGAAAAAATATCTACCATCAAAGTTTTCACCAATCAAGTGAAACTATAACTTAAAAAAAATTCTTACAAAATTTGAAAAAATATTTATAAAAAAAATTTAAGTTTATCACTATTAACTTTATCTCAAAGATACCTCCAAACCTAACCCATGGCCCCAACTTCTCTAAAGTCCCTAACAATATTCGGTTCGGTTGATGATCTTTTACAAGATATATATACAATATTTTAATTCACAATGATGTTTTACTCTACTCAATGATGTCCTATTCTCTTGTGCTCCTTCTAAATAGAATTATTTAATCCTTTAAAGCAACACATACATATTAGTCCCACTTCCCTTAACACCATGAACATTCATATTATATATTTTCTACAACTAGAGCTCAATACTTAAAAAACCAATGGAACATTCATATTATATATTTTCTACAATTAGAGTCCAAGACTTAAAAAACCAATAGAGAACAAGATCTTCCATCACAATTGTCCTAATAAATTGATGACTCCACGTACCACAAACTCCTATCATCAAGATGGCATGGAAATTTTTGTATATGTAAGAAGCTTTAATGATATTATCTCATAAATGGAGAATAAGATCTTCCATCACAATTGTCCTAATAACTTGATGACTCCACGTAGCACAAACTCCTATCATCAAGATGGCATGGAAATTTTTGTGTATGTAAGAAGCTTTAATGATATTATCTCATAGATAAATAAAAACATAATATTCAGCCTTCGGAACTTATTACATTTCGAGTAAGCGCAGGCTAGATTGAGCATGACCCTTCTGACCGGCTTCTGCTCGAACTCTACTTCCTTGAACTTATAAGTCCATATACATCAAAAGGGCTAGCAACGGGTTAAGAATCCATAATACTCATGTTAAATGAAGCTCTACAGAGGTTAGGAAGAGGAGCTTCTCCATCAAAAGGGCCAGCAACGGGTTAAGAATCCATAATACTCACATTTTAAACGAGGCTGTGCAGAGGTTAGGAAGAGGAGCTTCTCCTTCTAGTATTTGGAAAACATGGCGCATGCTCAACCTATAATCTGGCTCTGGGTGACAACACAACAACCCCAATTTCAGTACCTTCTCCATAAGACCCACATCATAGCCATCCTTCTCCAGCTTCGGATCTGATGCCTCCAACAGCCTCCCCTTGATGTACAACTCCCACACCCACTCCACCAAAATCATTTGATTGGCGTCCTTCGACAAATCCACGGGCCTCCTCCCACATGCCACCTCCAGCAGCAGGATCCTAAAGCTGAAGACGTCTGAGTTGGGACTGGCCTTCCCCGTGTGTATGAGCTCCGACGCTATGTACCCCATCGTTCCCACCACATGAGTCGTCTGCAGATTCTCTCGGTGATCATTTAGTCGAGCTCATGATTCCCACCATATGTTCCGTCAACTCTTGAGGCTCAATCCATGGAAGCCGTTCTCCCCATCCCAATACCCGACAGGCTCTGTCTGCACTGAGATGAGGCTGTTGGCATCTGGGTCATTAAATTCTTCAACCAATATGCACCCCCGCAGTAGGAGGTCTGAGGAGTGTGACGGAGAAAAGCCGACATGGCAGCATAAGATACCAACATTTGAAACCTAAGAATCCATAGAAGCGAAGGCAAAGACGCAGGGAAGGCGTATCTGATTAATGCTGGCTTTCATCTTTGCAAGTGTAGAACACATGATGAGGAAGAGCGCGGTCATTTGAAATTCAAAATTCAAAATTTTTTTTCGGAAAGGGTGTCGGTACAATGAAGCGACGGGTTATAAGTCATGAGGTGTCACAACAGACTAGTTTCGACATGTATGTCATGCATGGTATGCATGTTATCGCTCACCATCGAACAACGCAATCAATAATCTCTTGCCGAGAAATAGGATGTGCACGAAACTGTCATAGTATGTCACAGCTCCCGCGGCATTAAACACTGTGCTGCGGGGTGCATATTGGTTGCCAATTCTGTCTATCTCCCTTTTTTTAAAGTTATAATTATAATTATAAATACTATTTAGCCGCATTATAAGAATTGTTGGAGCTTCTGCTTTACTCCAAATCATCTTATTATACCTGCCTCAGCAGGTATATAGTAATCGGTTGCTAGTCAACCACCTTTGACCTTCTATTAGTTGCTGCCACCAAAAAAATCAAAATCTATTTTCTAAAGTTCAACTTTAGAGTTTGCAAAAAAAAATTTGAATTTTAATAAAAATATTTGTATTTGCTATTTTGTAAAGTTCTAATTGGCCAATCAGAGATGATGTCATTCTTGGAGTTTGGTATCTGGTTTTCACTTGACACATGGCAATGATGACATCAGCATTGATCAGTGTGTGGGAGGGTGCGATACCAGTCCTCGTGTGAAGTCCCCAACGGCGCCGGCCAACATCATGTGCTCCTCCTTCCCATCGGATATAATCCCAAACGCGTGCCATTCCGACAGAGGCGATCGACTGATTCTACCCAAGATGCCTGCTTGTATTCCGCCTGGGAATTTGATTTGGCTTGCATGATTCGAAGGTTCCGACACTTTTACAGGAACTCTTCTTAGGCACACCCATGGGAAGATTACAACCAACGTTATCACTATAGTGAACCAGAATTCCTCCTTCTCTACAAGACTCGAATGGTGAACGTTATAGGATTTGTCTAGTGGATTGTAGCTTGTTGTGAGTATGACCAGAGCCCAGAGCAAAGCCAACGCATCCCAGCCGGCAAAGCGGTGAAATCGTTCGAAGAGATTATGGTGCAAGTGCCGGACTAGAGGGAATGCAGCGAGCGAACTTATAAGTAGCAGGCCCAAGATGGCGAATGCAACGCCTGTAATCTCATCGGAACTGCGCTCACGATGGACGAGCGAGTAAGTGAGCCACGTTATGGATGAAACCTCGCAGCTGTTGTGTATTCCTCCCACAGACTGGAGAAACGATGTAGCGGCAGTCTTGACGCAGAGTGGAACCCAAGACCACCTGCCAAGCAACTTCACTGTGAGCCAGAAGACACATCTAAGAAAAGCCTCGCTTCGGCAGAGCACAGAAGCTAGAATGTTCCCGATGGAGAAGAGAGAAGCTTTCTCTTTACCGTAAGGGAAATGACCCGTGGCTGTGCCAAAACCAATCCAACTAAGTTGAGTGTGAGACACAGAGCGAAGAGTCGCTTATAGACAGTAAAAAGACCTTGATCTAACAATATCGCAGACAGGTACGACTCCGGGATCTTTGCTGTGGAGGCTTTCTTGGCCGGCGGTAGTTGCAGCTGTTGCTTGTACTCTTCGTCCGCAATACGAGCCAAGCTACTGCTCTCAGCCAAGACATGACTCAAACGTCTCGATAACACCGGCAGCAGGTCTTCTATGTCATGGCATTCAAAAATGGTAGAGGCCGAAGGGAGATACTCATATTCCTCCTTCTCGTCTTCGATGTCTACATCACAGAAATGGTTGCTTGCTACACGGCTTTGTGTTTTTGAAAAGAAGCAAGATGATGATGATGATTCTACAACAGATTCAGCAGGCAGTGGAGTTGGAGCACCGGCCTTTGAAGAAGAAACGTCATACACACACATAGCTGGAAATGTTGGGTAACGACGCTAGTAGTAGCGAGGGTGACTAGCGGCTGGATTGGCATCATGAGCTTCTTCGTTTATATTTGTTACAGCAGTCGAAGGAGGATTAGAGTTGTTCCCATTGATTTCAAAAGAAACCCCATGGTAGCTAAAGAATCTCACCGGTTGCAATTCACCCACCATATTTTTATCTATCGGTAAAGGGCTCCCCACCACTACTACTCAACAAGCAGCGGCTCGGCTCTATTGACTCGACTGGAGATCTGATCTATGGCAGTTTTGAAATGAAAATTATATTGGAAGAGTTACGAATGGAGATAAATGGCTCTATCTATCAGATCATAATAGACGAGACTTATGAAGCCTGTATCTATCAGATCATAATAGACGAGACTTATGAAGCCTGTATCTATCAGATCATAATAGACGAGACTTATGAAGCAGCATGAGCACTAGCAAACTGCAGCGCATTTCCTATATGGAATTCTTCAGTCGAATGGTAATGCATTTCCTATATAGAACTTTTCAGTTGAATGGTAATGTTTGAAGTCGTCTATGTATTAATAGCTGGACCGTGATGTCCATGCCACCTACTTGACACGTTAAGTTTTGAGGTAGTAGTGAAAATTAGTTTTGTGTAGATTCCACTTGACCTCGCTACTTCTTTTCAGTGTGTATATATATTTTCCTTATGAGTAAACAAATGATTCTGATCTTGATAGCGCAAGATAGTAGGAAGGAAAAAAACTAAATAAAATATAATAATCATTCACAAAATTGTATATTTAATATATTTATTATAGGTGTTGATAGGCCTTAATATATCAAAATTGCATATTCAATATATTTATTATAGGTGTTTACATATATATGTTGATAGGCCTTATATATTATATTTTAGGTTTAGTTGAGTGAAGAATTATCAATATTAATTTGAGTGTAAAAGTGTAGCTGGTATTCATTTTATGATCTTCATATCTTGTTACATACATTTAAATTCATTTTCATTAAAGTTTAAATAGGCTTAGCTAAATGGTTAACTAGAACTATTGTATTAATTATAATACTTGTTTATTGTTTAATTGATGTTTTAGATTTATTTTTAATAATTTTAGATGACTTAAAAAATGACCATGGTCTATTGACATTTATTGGCCACAAGTTGAGTAGTTGTGCTAATATTTTAGATTTTGGATTTCCTTGAGCATATCAACAAGATTAACCAAAGTGTAATAAGTGTATAACAATGATTTATTTCATAGTCATCCTATATTGTTATGCTTAAATACATCTTGATTAATATTTAATTAAGCTAGCTATTTTTATATTTTGTTTTTTTATATCAATATTTTTTTAATGTTTATATTAATTAATTAGTTTAATATTTATATTATCTTATAAATAAATAACTATTAATTAATTTAATCTTTAATTTTTATATAAAATTAAGTAGTTAACTAAACCTATCAACTTTACCTGCCACTTTTTTATACCTGCCGTTGCAGGTATATAGTAATCGGTTGCTAGTCAACCGAACTTTTGACCTTCTATTAGTTGCCGCCACCAAAAAATTAAAATCTGTTTTCTAAAGTTAAAGTTTAGAGTTTGCAAAAAAATATTTTAAATTTTAATAAAAATATTTGTATTTGCTATTTTGTAAACTTCTAATTGGCCAATCAGAAATGATGTCATTCTTGGAGTTTGGTATCTGATTTTCACTTGACACATGGCAATGATGACATCAACATTTATTTTATTATTATGTTATTTATAATTCAAAGACTAAATTTGAACGTTCAACTTACACCATGGTTTTTACCAATAAAATAATTAAAAGTTTAACCCTCATGAGATTGATGCAGGATTCAATAAAAACAAGAATGAGTGAAAGGATGGCGGGAATTTTGTCGAAGCTTTATAAAGAAGCGACCAAATCGGGCAAGAACACTTTAAAACGAGTTGACATTGATGCAGGATTCAACAAAAACAAACACTCCATAGCCTGGACAAAAATGGCGGTAATGTTGGAACAAATTCCAGGAATTTAACTCATCAAGAAGAAAACAGACATAGTGGAGTCAGAAACCTTACCGAATACACTACAAACCTGTAAGGAAATTGATCACCAATCTTAGCATTCTCTCCAACTGAAAATGCAAGAAAATATCAGCTCGGCAACCAAGCCTCTCGATTGATATACCAGTGATGGGTAAAGGCAGTGACCACGGCATACTCCGCTTGCTATCACTGGTCGTCCATGTGTGAAGATCGCGTTTTAGAACAAATAAATTATTATGTAGATGCTCTATAAGTCATTTTGGGGAAGGCAGCAAGTCCCTGCCTTATGCAATTGGATGATTGTAAGTAACGCTATAAAGAAAGCATTATTGCTCAATTTGAAACCATATCCTTGATTTTTAGCATTTTGGATCTTTAATTTCAAGGAATTACTTAATAACTAATTAATTGATATACACACAGAAATATAAACAATGACAGTTACAAGAAGTAACAAGTAATGCAACAACCTATAAACAATAAGTAATCTCACATAGAAATATAAGTACCATGGCAACAAGTAATACATTGTTTCAAGTTTGAATGTTTCATAATTTCTTTAACTTTTAGCTTTAAACTATATACAATATCACAATAAAATACTTCTAAGAGGTAGGTATAAGCAGCCTTGCTGCTATTTCACTTGTTTAAATTTAATTTAATTGCTGTAGGGTATGGTTGTTTCTTTTATCCAATGAATCCATTTTGTTTTTATTTAACAAATACCTTAGGATCAGGATCCGAAGAACGTTAACGATAATTAACATACAAAGCACCGAGGGTAAAAGGCATGCTGCATCAAATTGGACGGAATTGAATTGAAGGATTTGCAATTTTAATGGCCCTGGAATCAGTCATCGGCTCTCACGGATGACTTTGAGAGGATTTTTATGTGATCGACAATGTTGTGAAGAAATTCTAAGAAACAAATTTTTGAAGAGCGGGAGCTTGAGAACGCCCCATTTCTGACCGTCTGTGCGGGAATCGGACCAAAAGTTCTTTTCATCCACTTATTTTTCAGATTTTTTATGGTTTTTGGGAGATTCAAAGGACCAAAACCCTAGGATCAGAGTTCTTGGAATTCAGACTACCTTGGAACTATGATTTCTGTGAGATTTTTTTGTCGGATTTAGATTAATAAGCTCCCTGGAAATGGGGCGGTTTGGCTGTCACCGTCAACCGCAAACCAATTACCCGTTTTAAAAAAACACTGAACAAGGTAAACATGTGGCGAGCATAAAGTGAATCGATACGTGGCAAAAAATGGTTCGACAGAGGGACGAGGAATCAAAGTTAGAGTTCGAGACTCGCGTCTCCATTGACAACGCCTCCGGCATAATTATTATTATTTTATTAATTTTTTTTGGTTAAATATACAATATCTATATAATTATTATTATTTTATTAATTTTTTTGGGTTAAATATACAATATCTATATATGAAGTGTATAGTGGAGTCCGGCGATCTTCGCTTTGATTTTATCCACCATTTAGCATTTAGGGAGTACCTTTGTTCTCCCATCCAGGGATCAAATTTGAAGGGTAGGGTCCCATTTCACTTTGAAGAGTTGTGAGAAATTGAACCCTTCAATGTTGACATGTAAAAATAAATCTTTCTTTTCATTTGAAACTGTAAGTGTATAACAAAATTTTATTATTTATTAAAAACATTGTATAGAAAAAAATGACAATAAGAAGAAATCCCGAGTGATTCAACATTTACATGGAATTAGTGAGGTAAACCATGTACTCTCCCTGTCCCTAGAGCATATGGTTTATTGAAGTTAGATAAGGGACAACTCTGTTGGGCCGGTGAAATACTATGTTGTTAGGTCGTTGATAAAATAAGGCATTGGAATTTGGAAGGACCTTTGAATGGAGGATTGATTAAGCTTGATGGTGGCTCTATTGGTCAACTGTGATTGGGCCTACCTAAAAGAAAAACCATAGAATGTAATACCTAATGCTTTCATGAAGAAACTTTTTTATTAACCCTAAATTCAACAGTTATTTTTAGAATTGAATCATGTCCTCCCCACATGCTCAAATCAAAGTGATCAAACAAAAACCCCAATTTTAGGTGGATTATGGATAGTCCCTCCAATGTATATCGAGTTTATACCCCAATTGGAAGTGATCAAACAAAATCCCCAATTTTAGGTAGATTATGGATAGTCCTCCAATCTATATCAAGTTTATCAGCCCTATCGAAAAGGTTAAGTATTTATTAGTCCACTATAAGGAAGAACTTTAAATTCTCCAACAAATATCACTACAAGTTGGGTGTCTAGTTTCTACCAAAGTCAACAAGGAATACGAATCATAAACACACTTTTGGGAGGTTTGCGACAATGTGGATGTTGAAATCATGTTCTTCGCTAGATCATTGCACTCCCAGTCCCTCATTCATGAACGTCCGTCGAGAGATTCCCTTGTTTAGATATATTGGTAGACAATTTGTACTTCTTGTTTCCATTATTAGAAGGCTGACAGGAAAACGAAGGGGTCAGAGTCTACAACATTTACAGTGTCAGTTGTTAAATATTTTATCCTTTCAACTATTGGATTTCATTAAGGAAATTGGAACAATTCAAACACTTATATTCAAATATTGTTCTTGCTTTCAACCTAATGTTTACAATTCACGGCAGATAAATAACATCGACAAATTTGGAACTCAAATACAAGGCTCTTTCTTCTTGCTCCTCCGCCCAAACGAGGTTGTGGTCCTAGACTATGAAAAGTATACATTATTTTGGTTCTAATTTCATTTAAATACTGGGTTTTTTAAGGTTACATCTATTGAGTATTCAAGACTTTGTCTAGCGGAAACGCAATGGCATAATACATTACAAATTTCAAACAACATTTTGGATGGAGAAATTTTAAACACTTATATTTATAAAACAAGAAGGAACTCCAACAAGAAACACATTTAACTTTTATCCACATATAAAATGTTACACAAGTGTAAAATGCTATACATACTTGTAAATTCACGACAACGAAATCGACAGCTTAGCTCTGCATAATGTTCTAGAGGAAATAGAAATTAGGGAGACACTGAAGCTTAGAATTGGAGATTTGAGAGTCTGAGTCCTCACCTTTGACTGTCCTATACTCGTAAACCCAAAATAGTGTTTTTTTCACAAACTTTACCAATCTCTTTAAGTTTGAGGAAGCTCAATCCAGCCTACCCAACGTTCTACCTTTGCTTCTCTTGCTCCTACCTGTGAAAAAGGTGGAATCTTTGAGATGACCACCACAGAAGGCAACGAGGAATTAGAGTGTGCAATTGTTTCCTTCTACAGAAAGAGGATTGGAAGCAACGCCATCTCAATTCCTCAATATCCCAACGCTCTTGAGTTGGGTTACCTTGCCCAAGGTAGGCGAATGCATGTTTGTGTATTTCACATGACTCCAAAAAAAATCATTTTATAATTCCTTCTACATAACATAGATATATCTGTGCAGGTGAGGGAAAACTGGGTATTGTTTTCCCGAGGTTTCCAGATACTTTCAGAGATCATTCTTCATTATGATGGCGCTGAGGGCGTAGATCAAAGAGCCCACGGGAGGAAGAAGAAGAATAAGAAGAAGAAGAGGACTCAAGTCAAAAGGTGAGGTGAGTGAGGAGGGGAGACGTAATAGTGATATTTGCAGGAGAAACCCACTGGTGCTATAATGATGGGAATGATCCTCTCTAAATCATAGCCATTGTAGACATAGGAAACTGTCACATCCCCATGCCTCCGACCGACGAAGAGGACGCGACTACAAGCTTCAAACACATGGGCTAAGAGCCCCATGAACATGTACATGCATAAAAATGCTAAGACAGAATGCTGAAGCAAACGTATTGAAGTAGAAACATGCACACATGAACATTTATCATGCACAGATGCAATTATCTATCAGACACAGCGGAAACATCATACATTCATACAAGCATTCATTCAACATGTCCATTATAGTCATTAACAGTAAATATAGTTGTGGAAGTAGAAATGGACAAGAGCACTTGTCTTATGAATAACTTGATCCGCAACCAGCTATGTCGCTGCAACGTTCCACCCAACCATAGGCCAGCGTGCTCCTTAATCTCTCAGCAGCGTTGCCACCCCCGAGCTAGGCATGATTCTCCAAGGAATAAGGGAACTAGCAGGCTTACACATAGCCAAGGGTATATAAAACATAGTCAAGCCAACACAGTTGGGTTTATTAGGCCATTCAGGAGTTGGGAAAGGCTAAATGTTAAGTTGGTGAGCTCATTGCAGAGCTAGGAACACCTACACCAGAACTATCCTGGCTTCTAAAACACCCACACACACCCAACACAAGGAATCAGTCCCTTCTCTACTACACAGTCCCTCAGGCCCTGCATTCCCTTCCAGTGCTATTTAGGGGTTGTGGAGAAGAAAGCCAGCCCTCTAGCTTTGATTGTGTGGTTTCCAGCCACTAGGTTTGTCAAGCAAAACTAATCCCCCATCCCTGCTCCTTACACAGTCCGAAGACCAACCATTGCACTTAGGCAATCAATCAGTTGATACAGCTTAAGACAGGGGAGACAAATTCTGAGTCATTCTTGGCCCTATTGTGGCTAAAATGACTCTCCAGCGAATTTACAATAATCCCCAAAGCGTAAGGGAGATCACAGTAGCTACAGCCAACAATGTGGGAAACACAGCAACCCAAAATGTATCAGTGAGCACAACTCACAACCAACGTGGGGAACACAGCCCGTCCTGGGCAACGAAAACACCGATAAGTCACAAGTAGACCATGCAAAGGAAGAGAAAATACAGCCTTCCAAGCTGGGCGTGAAATGAGCAGACTCCTGTCCCACAATATATAAAGACCATAGAAACACTACAATTCGTGGATGAAAATGCACAGCTTCCAGCTCGCTGTGTGAGCCAAAAACCAGGAAAAATCCTGGTGCGTGAGAACAGCAAACACGGTCCCTGCGTGAGGACGAACAGCTCACAGCTCACACATGGATGAACAGGAAACAGAGAGGACACGAATTGGACGTGCGTGAGTGTTCAGCACAGGCGTGGAGAGGAGAATGTGTCCGCGGGAGTGAAAACCAGGTAAATCCTGTGCGTGGAGGTGAACAGAAAAATCGTGAGGCCTGCGTAGTGGAGAGTGTGTGAAGGTTTTTCTCTTCCATTGTGAAGTCAACTGCTGTGGTGGAGTGTGCGTGTGGGTGAGGACTGACAGTCCTGCCACTCCACTCCCAAAGACAATAATTTCCTCAACCACCAGCAGCCATTCTCCAATGAAAGTGGTTGGGTAGAGCAAGGGAAGAAGACACATGGGTATTTTCCCTCAATGGCCCAAGGTTTGACAAATTCCCCCGCATCCTTATCCTTGTGAAAATCATGCCCCCTTCTCATTTTAGTTTCCGCGATCGTAGCCGGTCGGGTTCATTTAATTAATTATAGATGCATATTTACATGATGACAAGCATAATATATGCCGCATGCCCCGATCTACCATCGGTGACAATTTTGAATCCAAAACATAGCATAACCGATCAATGGTGGGGCCTTGGCCTTTAGCTCCACACCGTGATCATTTACAATATATACATCATGTACTTTTAATGCAATGGGGTCAAAACCGGGGTGTTACATTCCCGTCCCCCTTCAATAGCACTGTCCTCAGTGCTTTACAAAATTGAACAAAATGCTACACTGGTATCACCTCAGTGTTCCACAGAATTGAACAATAATGGATGTGCCAATTGCATGGCATCCTCCAGCTCCCAAGTAGCCTCTTCAGGTCCGTAGTGCTCCCATTGCACCTTTACCTGCCCTATGGCCCAGTTCCGGAGCATTGTGACCTTCCTGTTGAGGATGCGCATTGGCTCGATTCGGAACTCTCCCTCGGGTTCCACCTGAATCACATCCCAATTTATCACATGGTTAGGATCATGTACATATCTATTAAGCAAAGAAACATGAAAAAAATTATGAGCTCTAGTGCTAGCAGGCAATGCAAGTCTATATGCAACTGGCCCTATTCTTTCAAGCACTTCAAACGGCCCATAGTATCTCGGTGACAACTTGGCACAACTACCAAGATTCAAGGAACTCTTCCTTGCCCTCACTCTAAGGTAAACATGATCCCTGACACTGAACTCCCTGTTCACCCTATGCTTATCTGCATAGCTTTTTTGTCGATCCTGCGCTGCTTTCAGCTTCTGCCTGATCCTTACAACCTCTTGCTCCATTTCCCTGAGCAATTCTGGACAAAGCACAATCCTGTTCATTGGATTATCTCAAGTCACTAGTGTCCTACACCTTCTTCCATACAAAGCTTCATACAGACTCATCCCCAAGGATGCTTGTTGTCCATTGTTATAAGAAAACTCTACCAAGTGCAAGTAATCTTCCCACTTGGTTGGTTTGTCCATTACGTACATGTGAAGCATGTCTTCAAGCACTTGATTAACTCTTTCTGTCTGACCATCTGTCTGAGGATGGTATGCAGTGCTGAAGTTTAGCTTTGTACCCAAATCTGCAAACAACCCCTTCCAAAAGTTGGAAGTGAACTTGACATCCCTATTAGAGACTATTGCCTTCGGCAATCCATGCAATTTGAATATCTCCTTCATGAAGATCCTTGCAATGTCGCCAGTCTCATACGTAGACTTAACCGGTATAAAATGTGATGCCTTAGTCAACTTGTCTACCACAACCATGATGGAATCATGTTGTCTCCAAGTCATTGGCAATCCTGTAATAAAATTCATGGAAATAACTTCCCATTTCCATTCCGGAACTGGTAAAGGCTGCAACAAACCTGCTAGATGTTGATGCTCAACCTTTACCTATTGACATTTCATACACCTTGAAATGTACTCGGCCATATCCTTTTTCATTCATGGCCAAAAGTACTGCTTTCTAGCTATAGCAATTGTCTTCTGATATCCTGGGTGACCAGAATACGGAGCTTGATGGATCTCATCCATAACAACTCTCCTCAAATCTGCTACATCTGGAATATAAATTCTGCCTTTATAAGTGAGAAGCCCATATTTTTCCAATTTATATCCCTCATACCTCTTCTCAATACTTTGCTGCTGCAATTTGTCTTTTACCTGCTCATACAATTCATTTCCAACAACATGATCAACAATCTGCTGCCTCGAATCTGATTGGCAAATACTGAGAGATGCCACATGCATTTCCTGCACCTTCCTGCTGAGTGCATCAGCTACCTTATTCTCTTTTCCCTTTATGTGCTTGATTTCAAAATCAAATTCACATAAAAACTCTAGCCATATTGCTTGCCTATCATTCAAAGTAGGCTGATCAAACAAATACTTCAGTCCACAGTGATCTGTTCTGAGCTCAAATCTCCTACCTATCAAGTAATGCCTCCATATCTTGAGAGCATGTACTATGGCTGCAAGCTCTAGATCATGAGTGGCATAGTTCATCTCATGTTCCTTCAACTTTCTTGACTCATAACATATCACGTGGTTGTCTTGCATAAGGACTCCTCCAAGCCCTTGTCCGCATGCATCGGTACATACCACAAAATCTTTGTCTGGATCTGCAACCTTCAATACTGGTGCACTGGTGAGAATATTCTTCAACCTATGGAAACTTTCTTCACACCTCGATGTCCATTCGAACTTCATCCCCTTCTTTTGCAAACAAGTGATAGCATGTGCAACTTTGGAGAATCCCTCAATGAATCTCCTATAGTATCCTGTAAGTCCCATGAAAGATCTTACATCTATCACATTTCTTGGAGTAGGCCAATTCATAATGGCTTCAATCTTTTCAGGGTCCACAGATATACCCTCCTCTGAGATAATGTGACCCAAGTACTGAATTCTGTCTCTATAGAAGTCACACTTTCTTAGTTTCGCATACAACTGATGCTCTCTGAGCAAATTCAATGTCAATCTCAAATGCTCTTCATGCTCTTTCTCATTCTTAGAGTAAACAAGAATGTCATCAAGGAAAACAAGAACAAACTTGTCCAAATACCTGCTGAAGACACTATTCATAAGGCACATAAATGTAGCTGGTGCATTTGTGAGACCAAATGGTACCACTACAAACTCATAATGCCCATACCTTGTCCTAAAGGCTGTCTTATGAATGTCTTCATCCTTGATTCTCACCTGATGGTAACCAGACCTCAAGTCAATCTTGGAAAATACCTTTGCTCCTCTCATTTGATCAAAGAGGTCATCAATCCTAGGTAAAGGATATTTATTCTTCATAGTAACCTTGTTCAATTGTCTATAATCAATACATAACCCAAGTGTACCATCTTTCTTCTTTACAAACAGAACTGGTGCTCCCCAAGGAGACACACTTGGCCGAATATACTTCTTTTCCAACAACTCTTGCAGTTGCATCTTCAACTCTAGCATATTTGGGGTACTCATCCTGTAGGGTGCTTTGGACACTGGTGATGCTCTTGGCACAAGTTCAATTGTGAATTCAATGTCCCTCTTTGGAGGGAGCCCTGGAATCTCATCAGGAAACACATCCCTGAATTCCTGTAACACCTAATAGTCCTCCAACCTAGGAGTTTCATCTCTTGTTTCCTCCAAAATCTGAGCTGCATACAACTGGCAACCCTTCCTATAGAACTTCTTTAACTGCATTGTTGAAACCTGCCCTACTGAAATCACCTTTGGAATGCCTTTCACAACTACTAGGTTTCCTTCTTCATCCATGCATTCGAAAGTCTTATTGCAGCAATCAAGCTTCACCCTGTGAGCTTCTAACCAATCCATTCCAATGAGAACATCATAGGAATTAAGCGGTAGAACATTCAGATCTACACACATGGCCAATCCATCCATGACCAATGGACATTTCTCAACCACTTAACTGACCTTTCTCTTAGTTCCAGTGGCTAGCTGAACTAACCAAGACTTCCTATGCTTTACTTTCTTAAAAGCACAAATCTCCACTACTCTAGGAGTAATGTAACTGTGCGTAGAACCAGGGTCAATCAAAATAGAAACAGATTGCTCAACAATCTTACCTGCTACTTCAACTACCATTGACTGGTGATCTGCTTGGCGGTCCTCCAGTGCTGCATAAATCCTGGGTATTGCCCTTGCTACTTGACCCATTGTTTCTGCTTCTTGAATGTTATAAGCTGGCCTTGCACCTTCATTCTCGAGTGGACAATTCCTGCGCATGTGGGGTCCTCCACATTTCCAACATTGAAGTGGCCCTCTATTCTGTTGTGGATCCTTAGGTTTTTCTCCTGCCACTCCAACTGGCTTACTCGGGAAGTCCCTAATATTTATGCAGCACTGGAGGACCATCAAGCAGATCACTAGTCAACTGCGGTTGAAGTAGCAGGTAAGATTGTTGAACAATCTGTTTCTATTTTGATTGACCTTGGTTCTACTCACAGTTACATTACTCCTAGAGTAGTGAAGATTTGTGCTTTTAAGAAGGTAAATCATAGGAAATCTTGGTTTGTTCAGCTAGCCACTGGAACTAAAAGAAAGGTCAGTGAAGTGGTAGAGAAATGTCCTTTGGTCATGAATGGGTTGGTCACATGTGTAGATCTGAATGTTCTACTGCTTGGTTCCTATGATGTTCTCATTGGAATGGATTGGTTGGAAGCTCACTGAGCGAAGCTTGACTGTTACAATAAGACTTTTAAATGCATGGATGAAGAAGGGAACCCATTAGTTGTGAAAGGCATTCCAAAGGTGATTTCAGTAAGGTAGATTTCAGCAACGCAATTGAAGAAGTTCTGTAGGAAGGGTTTCCAGTTGTATGCAGCCCATATTTTGGAGGCAACAGGGGATGAAACTCCTGGGTTGGAAGATGATCAGGTGTTACAAGAATTCAGGGATGTGTTTCCTGATGAGATTCTAGGACTTCCTCCAAAGAGGGACATTGATTTCACAATTGAACTTGTGCCAGGAGCAGCACCAGTGTCCAAGACACCCTACAGGATGAGTACACCAGAGATGCTAGAACTGAAGATGCAACTGCAAGAGTTGTTGGAAAAGAAGTACATCCGGTCGAGTGTGTCTCCATGGGGAGCACTAGTTTTGTTTGTAAAGAAGAAAGATGGTACACTCGGGTTGTGTATTGATTACAGACAGTTGAACAAGGTTACTGTGAAGAATAAATACCCTTTGCCTAGGATTGATGACCTCTTTGATCAAATGAGAGGAGCAAAGGTATTTTCCAAGATTGACTTGAGGTCTAGTTATCATCAGGTGAGAATCAAGGATGAATACATTCATAAGACAACCTTCAGGACAAGGTATGGACATTATGAGTTTATAGTGGTACCCTTTGGTCTCACAAATGCACCAGCTACATTTATGTGCCTTATGAATAGTGTCTTCTGTAGATATTTGGACAAGTTTGTTCTTGTTTTCCTTGATGACATTCTTGTTTATTCTAAGAATGAGAAAGACCATGAAGAGCATTTGAGATTGACATTGAAATTGCTCAGGGAGCATCAGCTGTATGCAAAACTGAGCAAGTGTGACTTCTATAGAGATAGAATTCAGTATTTGGGTCACATTATCTCTGAGGAGGGTATATATGTGGACCCTAAAAAGATTGAAGCCATTATGAATTGGCCTACTCTAAGAAATGTGACGGATGTAAGATCTTTTATGGGACTTGCAGGATACTACCGGAGGTTCATTGAGGGATTATCCAAAGTTGCACATGCCATCACTTCTTTGCAAAATAAGGGGATGAAATTCAAATGGACATCGAGGTGTGAAGAAAGTTTCCAGCAGTTGAGGAATCTTCTCACCAGTGCACCAGTATTGAAGGTTGCAGATCCAGAGAAAGACTTTGTGGTGTGTACCAATGCATGTGGACAAGGGCTTGGAGGAGTCCTTATGCAAGACAACCACGTAATATGTTATGAGTCGAGAAATCTGAAGGAGCATGAGAAGAACTATACCACTCATGATCTAGAGCTTGCAGCCATAGTACATGCCCTCAAGATGTGGAGACATTACATGATGGGTAGAAGATTCGAGCTCAGGACAGACCATTGTGGTCTAAAGTATTTGTTTGATCAGCCTACTCTGAATGCTAGGCAAACAAGATGGCTGGAATTTTTATGTGATTTCGATTTTGAAATCAAGCACATAAAGGGAAAAGAGAATAAGGTAGTTGATTCACTCAGCAAGAAGGTGTAGGAAATGCATGTGGCATCCCTTAGTTTTTGCCAATCAGATTTGAGGCAGCAGATTGTTAGTCATGCTGCTGGAGATGAATTGTATGAGCAGGTAAAAGACAAATTGCAACAGCAAAGTCTTGAGAAAACGTATGAGGGATATAAATTTGAAGAAGATCGACTTCTTACTTATAGAGGCAGAATTTATATTCCAAATGTAGCAGATTTGAGGAGAGTTGTTATGGATGAAATCCATCAAGCTCCGTATTCTGGTCACCCAGGATATCAGAAGACAATTAATACAGCTAGAAAGTAGTACTTTTGGCAAGGAATGAAAAAAGATATGGCTGAATACATTTCAAGGTGCATGAAATGTCAACAAGTAAAGGTTGAGCATCAACATCTAGCAGGCTTGTTGCAGCCTTTGCCGGTTCCAAAATGGAAATGGGAAGTTATTTCCATGGATTTTATTACAGGATTGCCAATGACTTGGAGACAACATGATTCCATCATGGTTGTGGTAGACAAGTTGACAAAGGCAGCACATTTTATACTAGTGAAGTCTACGCATAAGATGGATGACATTGCAAAGATCTTCATGAATGAGATTTTCAAATTGCATGGATTACTGAAGGCAATAGTCTTTGATAGAGATGTCAAGTTCACTTCCAATTTTTGGAAGGGGTTATTTGTAGATTTGGGTACAAAGCTAAACTTCAGCACTGCATACCATCCTCAGACAAATGGGTAGACTGAGAGAGTTAATCAGGTGCTCGAGAACATGCTTCGCATGTACGTGATGGACAAACCAACCAAGTGGGAAGATTACTTACAATTGGTAGAGTTTGCTTACAACAATGGACAGCAGGCATCCTTGGGGATGAGTCCGTATGAAGCTTTGTATGGAAGAAGGTTTAGGACACCAGTGACTTGGGATAACCCAGTGAACATGGTTGTGCTTGGACTAGAGTTGCTCAAGGAAATGGAGCAAGAGGTTGTGAAGATCAGGAGGAATCTTAAAGCAGCACAGGACAGACAGAAAAGCTATGCAGATAAGCATAGGGTGAATAGGGAGTTCAGTGTTGGGGATCATGTTTACCTCAAAGTGATAGCAAAGAAGAGTTCCTTGAAGCTTGGAAGTTGTGCCAAGTTGTCACCAAGATATTGTGGGCTGTTTGAAGTGCTTGAAAGAACAAGGCCAGTTGCATATAGACTTGCATTGCCTGCTAGGACTAGAGCTCATAATGTTTTTCATGTTTCTTTTCTTAAGAAATATATACATGATCCTAATCATGTGATAAATTGGGATGTGATTCAGGTGGAACCCGAGGGAGAGTTCCAAATCGAGCTAATGCACATCCTCAACAGGAAGGTCAGAAATGCTCCAGAACCGGGCCATAGGGCAGGTAAAGGTGTAATGGGATCATTACAAACCTGAAGAGGCTACATGGGAGCTAGAGGATGCCATGTGATTGGCACATCCATTTTTGTTCAATTCTGCGGAACACTGAGGCGGTACCAGTGTAGCATTTTGTTCAAATTTTGTAAAGCACTGAGGACAATGCTATTGAAGGGGAAGGGGAATGTAACACCCCGGTTTTGACCCCATTTGCATTAAATATATATGATGTATATATTGTAATTAATCGTGGTGTGGAGATAAAGGCCAAAATCCCCACCATCGATTTGTTTGTGTTATGCTCGGCAATTAAAATCATTGCCGATGGTATATCGTGATATACGACACATATTAGTTTTGGCATCATGTAAATATGCACTTTAATTAAAATGAACCCCAACCAGCTATGTCACTGCAACCATATTGAAAAGGGCATGATTTTCCTAAGGATAAGGGGGGGTGGGGGAATTGTTAAACCTTGAACCAATGGGAAAAAAAAGGCCATGTGTCAACCACCCATTTAAAACTGCCGATGTTAGTTGAGGGCAGTTATTGCTGGGAAGTGGTGGGTGGCAGGATTGTCAGTCCTTGCCCACATGCCCACTCCACCAACAGTCTTTCCATCTTCACGTAGGTAGGAAAACCACGAGGGGGATACACTCCATTCTTGCTCATCCTCACGAGACGATCAGGATTCGCTATCATTTTTTTTTCACACAGGGAGACAACCGCCATACTCCATTATCTTGCTCATTCTCATACGCAGGATTCTTCCTGTTTTTTACCCATGCAGTGAGCTGGGAGCCGTGTTCTGTCACCCACAATTTCCCTTTGAAGGGCTATTCACATTTTTTTTCTGCTGCGTGTATGTTTTCCTTACCGCTTTGTGGCTTGTGTATATGTTTTTCCCTTTCCCAGCTAAGAACCTGGCTTTCCTCTTCCATCTTCGGACTGTGTAATTTTCCCTAGTGGCTTCATTGTTGAGAACGGGCTCTTTTTTTCCCACGTTGGTTGGTTTTGTCCACCTTTACGTTTTGGGGCTGCTGTAGGTTGTTTTGGAGTCATTTTGGCCACAATAGGGCCAAGAATGACTCAGGAATTGTTTTCCCTATCCAAGTTGTGAATTGCTTGTTTGACTGCGTGTATGCAGTGGTTGGTCTTCGGACTGTGTTGGAGTAGGGATGAGGGCTTGGTTTGCTTGATAAACCTGGTGTGTTTGGGAACCACACAAACAGAGCTATAGGGTTGGCTTTCTTCTCCACAACCCCTGAATAGCACTGGAAGGGAAGTCAGGGCCTGAGGGACTGTATAGAAGAGAAGGGACGGATTCCTTGTGTTGGGTGTGTCTGGGTGTCTTAGAAGTTAGGATAGCTCTGGTGTAGGTGTCCCTAGCTCTGTAATGAGCTCAGCAGCTTAGCAATTATCCTTTCCTAGCTCCTGGATGGCCTGATAAAGCCAACTGTGTTGGCTTGGTTGTGTTTCTTGTATCCTTGGCTATGTGTAAGCCTGCTTGTTCCTTATTCCTTGGGGAATCATGCCCAGCTTGGGGGTGGCATCATTGATAAGAGATTAAGGATCACGGTAGCCTATGGTTGGGTGGAACGTTGCAACGATGTAGCCGGTTGCAGGACGAGTTCTCTATAAGATAAGTAATCTTGTCTATTTTACTTCTGCAATTATATTTACTGTTAATAAATTATGATGAACATGTTGAGTGAATGAATGTATGTTTGCTTTTGCTGTGTATGTGAATGATTATGCATCTTATCATGTTTTATGTTCTAGCATTTTAATTTTTATGGCTGCACATGTTCATGGGGTTGGTTTCCCGGATCGTAAACAACATGGTAGCGTCCTCTTCGTCGGTCGGAGGGTTGGGGACATTACAACGATGGATTATATATATATATATATATATATATATGTGTGTGTGTGTGTGTGTGTGTGTGTGTGTGTGTGTGTGTGTGTGT
>LPNX011225168.1:52314-151872 GCA_001517045.1 Pseudotsuga menziesii
AAGTGATGGAATATCAATTGATATTAGTGATCAAGTAACTTTTTTTTTCCAAGGGAAAATACCAGTTCCTTGTTATTTCATTGAAATCAAAGGTAGCTTAGTTACAACTTCAGCTATTGCTGAGCACATGGAATAGATACAGCTATGTTCATCATCAGCAGATAGATGACAATTGATCAGCTTCACAGGAATACTAGACAAACCTTCAAAGGTAACACCTATAATCTAGGAATATTGACTACATCCAGATCAATAACCTTCAACAGACAGATAATTCAAGTCTAATACTGAAGTAGCTAATCCAAAGAAGCAATAAATAAGAGAGATCAATAATATGAGGGGATCATCCACCTCAATCATCCAAAGGATGTCAATAGCAACAGCACATAAAAGACTCAAGTGCTAAGGGCTAGAAAAGCGGGAAAGTGCCTTGATCAGTACATTCACCATCAGTGAATTCAGTAAACTGAAAATGGCATGAGGCCAAGGTTAATGCTTCTTTGGATAGGCTATCAGCCTTAGTATTGTGTTCTCTGAATATGTGCACTGCTTTTAGTTGGATAAAGTAAGGTTAACAGGATAGAGCTGAAGTTGTTCCCTGATAGTGATCAAGTAACTAGCAAGTATTGGATGCATACACTATCAAATATGTGGTATAAACCTCAATACATCCCTAAACTAAGATTGTCATTGAGAGAAGGTACACATACCAATAATAATAATGTTGATAGTACGTCGAGATAGGTGAGGCATGCAAGCAATGCATGTAGCGGAAGATGTAGGTACAATTATCAAAATAGTTTATTTAGTCAAACTTATTACCTTTCTTTTTTGCATTGACTTAGCCACTTTAAATCCACTAACTCTAAAATATATAATAAGTGTTGGCTAATAATGATGACGATTCATGGTATTATGTTTCATGGGGTTGCAACATTGCAAACTTGTGAGGCATAATACCACGAATCGTCACCGTTGCTTGGCTGAACACTTGTTATCTTTTGTGAGATATAGTTCATGTGGACAGTTGCTTTCTAATATAAGGTTTCTATAATAAAACACCTTAAAGAAGAAATCCATAACATTTGGCAAAATTATGGAAAACCCCTGTTTTCACTACAATTTGGAAAATACTGGGTTAGGTTCGAGTTTCATTCTAACCTAGGGATTTTATAATGATCTTCAATGATATAGGGGTTAGGTTCTAGGTTCTTGCTTATAAAAAGACATGGCTTGGCAATTCTGCTCGGGGCAGTGATCAATTTTCATCCTTCTCCAACGGATCGAGCATACATGTGAGCAAAAAAACTCTAACTATCGTGGCTATGGTGGAACTCGAATCCTTCTCTAAACCTCCCTTAAGCATCGCATTTGGGTATATTCAGCTTAATAGCTTATTTGGGAACCGGTTGCTGAGATAACTCATATATAAATAATCAAACCAATTTGAATGCGAACCAAAATGTGATGGGTTCATCCACTAATTGTAACGCTGAGACTAGCCAGAATTTAGAATCCATATCAGCCAATATGGGTCAAATGCGGGTTAGTTGAAACTATCAAATTGGGTGTGTCATTAGTTGATCAATGTAAATGCATGCACAGCAAATAAAACCGATGTTTGAAAGCTGATAAGAAAGGATTGAAGTTGGTGAAGAAGCAGGCAGTATAGACAGAGACCCTTTGGGTTGTTGGTTATGAAAGAACCCATTCTCCTATTATATTACCTCATCCAAAGAATCTAAATTAGATGGTCCATATTGTTGAGATTCTAATGAGGAATATTTTGTTAGCAACCCCTTGTTTGATGATGAGATGGAAAATGCATGCATTTATCCATTTCATGAAGATTTGGATGTTATATTTGAAATCAATAATCATAGTTTTGGGGGCCCCATATATGATTCATCTAGTGAAGCATCTAATGAGGAACCTAAATATTTGGAACCTATAGAGCAACCAAGAATCCACTCTACAGGATCTCCAAGAACTAGCATCATTATATCTCTACTCATTTGATTTCCTACAAAGTGTTGTAGCTTGCTTAGTGCTCCTCTCTGTTTGTCATTTAGGTTCAACTTAATAGTGAAATCAACAAGTCCAAGCAAATATTCTAGTACATCTCCTTTATAGTAATGGAAAAATAATGATGTTAGTTCTCTGGATATCCTGTAGAGTGGATGTAAATGTTGGCTCAAACTCATACACGAGTTTCCATTAGTGTCCAACCAAGGTGGTCTATTATAGTCCAAGCATTAGCATATTCAATGGATTTCCCTCATGTTGGTAATCCATATGTTTCCCTTATCCAGTGGACAGCCCCCCTATTGCATATGCTATCCATTCGATTTGATGCATAGCTCGGATACATATAGACATGGATGATCTAAATGACACGAATAAAAATCCAATCATCCATAAACCGAGTTAGATCAATTTTGGAAATCGAGTAGTTAATAGAGTTCATTCAAACATTGACAAACCCTTTATAATCATATAGGGGTGGAGGATTCATCTCATTCAAGTCAGATTTCTAATTGTTGTAACAAAATCTTGGCGCGTAATAAAGAGCGGGAACTATTTTTGAAGGTAAACCACTGCTCTATTCGGGTCGAGTATTCACATAGAATTGCTCCCTACTCCCTTGTAGCTCCGATGATGGGTGGGATATGGTGAGCCAATAGATAATGTTGCCCCTAGCTCTCATCTATCCTAATGTAATGTGGCAATCTAGGGCATCTAAAATTTCAGTTTGGAATACACAACAAACATCACAGAGACGTTATGAGACTTTGCTGCTGATCTATGGCTTGGAGCTGGATGTTCGCTCTTTTTTTGGACAGTATTGATTTCTTTGTTTGTGAATTGTTGGATATGACAGTTGGATGATATTTCTATTACTGTTCTGCTGACTATATGGGTTTTTTTAGCTTGTCATTCTCATGGAACAAACTTGGGACCATGAAATTGTTCTCTGTTTCTATTTTTGTGGATAGATGGGGTGATTTATCATCTAATGAATGGGTTTGGGCAGTGTTTATAGACTTTTGTTTTGTATGGGATCTGAACTATGGTTACAAATATGCATTTCATATCTACAAAATGTAATTTTGTCTATCTACGGATGAAATAAAATTATGCTTTTTTTCTTTAGACAACACTCATTAACTAACTCTTCTAAGGCCAGAAGTCCAGGCTCCGGTTCCGCATGTTAAGGAATGGAATGACCAATAGGGGTGCTGATGGTAAACCCCAACTCTAGTTATTGGGAAACGGTTTATGAGATTGAGGTTCCAGAGCAACTTGCCAAAGTGAGCAGTTGATGGTATCAAATTATATAGCATAGGATCCCCTCCCCCTTAAGGAAAGTCAATATTGGACTGCTACTTTTTGAGATCGACAGAAAGGAGCAAACATCACAGCACACACAAAAAACTAAAACCCTGAACTGGTTGCATACCCAAAAAAACTAAAACCCTGAACCAGTTGCATTCCCATCCAATCTAAAACTTTGAACTGGTTGCATGCCCAAAAACCCTTGTCACAGCATGCCTAAAAAATGAGGTCATGATGTTTACCCGTTGAGCCATGAGCTCCAAATCGAAACCGTGAACTCCAAAACGTGAACCGTGAGCTCCAATTCTCAACCGTGAGCTCCAATTCTGAACCCTGAGCTCCTATTCTCGACCATGAGCTCCAATTATCAACCGTGAGCTCCAATTCTAAACTCTGAACTCCACCGGAGCTACTCCAAAAATCACAAAAACCTCCAAATTGCATAGAACTATCCAAAACGAGTTGCGACAATGTCCAAATAGACTATTTATTTTTTAAATATAATATTATATATTATATGTATTTTATTTTTATTATATGTTATTTTATATTGTATGTATTGCCATAATAGTATTTTTTATTAGGTATAGTATTTTCAACTTACCTCTATGTATTTTTAACTTACGAATAGTATTTTTTATTATAATATGATGATGATGATGGTGATCTCACCTAATCCCTACAATGAAACCCCTGAAGATGAAGATGATGATGGCGATCTCAGGTAATCCCTACAATCTCACCTAATCATTATCGTTATGTTGATCATCATCATCTTCATCATCATGATCATCATCATTGTCGTCGTCATCATCATCGTCATCATTGTCATCGTCGTCTTCAACATCGTGGTCTTCATTATCATGACCCTCATCATCATCATCATCATCATCCTCGTCTTCATCATCATGATGATGGTAATGGTGATGACGATGATGATGATGACGATGATGATGATGATGATGATGGCAATGATCACTATCATCACCACCACCACCATCATCATCATCGTCGTCGTCGTCGTCATCTTCAACATCGTTATATTCATTATCAGGACCCTCATCATCATCATCATCATCATCAACGTCATCGTCATCATCATCGTCATGAGCCTCATCATCATCATCGTCATCACCACCACCATCATCATCCTCATGATGATGATGGTGATGGTGATGATGACGATGATGATGATGGAAATGCTCATGATCACCATCATCGTCATGATGATGATGATGATGGTAATGGCGATGACGATGTTGATGATGACGATGATGACGATGATGGTGATGATGATGATGAAGAGGACGATGATCATGATCATGATGACGATGAAGAGGATGATGATGATAATGATGAAGAGGACAATGATGATGACGATGATTTTGATTATAATGATGTTGTTCCATAATCAACGTCATCGTCATCATCATCGTCCTCTTCATCATTATAATCATCATCCTCTTCATCATCATCATCATCATGATCATCTTCCTCTTCATCGTCATCATCATCATGATCATCACCATCATCATCATCATCATCACCGTAATTGTCTTCATAATCATGACCCTCCTCCTCCTCATCATCATCATCATGTCCTAACAACAACATAGTCAATGGCTTCTAACAACATCATGTCCTATGGTAGTCTTTCGGAAGGTTAATTTCTACACATATCCACATATAGGTAGTGATATGAACTTTTCGCCAACATTAAGAATAATTAAAACTTACTGTACTTCAAAGATACTTGTTTTGTAATCCACCAAAATTAAGAATAAGTAAAAATTACTTTACTTCAAATATTAATTTTCGAAAAAAAATGCATAATACTGGCAAACCTTTCAATCAAAAACTGATGAGAAGGAAAGTGTTTGATATAGCCAATAAAATGAAAGGAATTTTTTGTATCCTTGAAATACTTCTTATATCTAATAGATTCCTCGACTTCTAGACTCTATGGGTCCCAAATATATTTTCAATAGAGAGAACCAAACCTAAGAGGAAGAAAAACATCCTAACTTGAATAAAGAACCTTCACATTAATGAGGGAAGAACCATCTACATAACAACACATCCCTATCTTGGATTAATGAAAATATAGCTTTGAAGGATGATTGAAAAGTTAAGCATGTGAGCATGTTGATGATGATGATGATGATGATGATGATGATGATGATGATGATGATGTTGATTTCAATGATGACAATGATGATGCTGTTGATGATGATGATGATGATGATGTTGATGATGTTGTTGATGATGATGATGATGTTGATGACGACAATGATAATGATGATGGTGATGATCCTGATGATGATGATTATGATTGTGATGATGATGATGATGATGATGATGATTATCATCGTCATGAGGATGACGATGATTATGAAGATGATAATGATGATGTTGATGATGATGATGATGATTATGATGTTGATGTCGACGATGGCAATGATGATGATGATGATGATTATCATCATCATGAGGATGACGATGATGATGATGATGTCAATGAGGACAATGATGATGATGATGATGATGATGTTGACGATGATTATGATGTTGATGAATACGATGATAATGATGATGATGATAATGATTATGATTATGATGATGATGATGATTATGATGCTGATCTTGATCTTGATGATGATGATGATGATTATCATCATCATGAGGATGACGATGATGATGACGACGATGATCTTGAGGATGAAGATGATGATGACGACGATGATGATGAAGACGATGACAAGGATGATGAAGATGATGTTGATGATGATGATGATTATGATGTTGATGAAGACAATGACAATGATGATGTCCATGATGACAATGATGATGATTATGATCTTGATGATCATGATTATGATTATGACGATGATCATGATTATGATGACGATGATGATCTTGATGATGATGACGACGACGATGATGATGATGTTGATCGTGACGACGACGATGATGATGACGATGATCATGAGGATGAAGATGATGATGATGACGATGATGATGAAGATGATGATGATGGTGATGATGATGTTGATGATGATTATCATCATCATGAGGATGACGATGATAATGATGACGATGATGATGAAGATGATGATGATGGTGATGATGATGATGATGATGACAATGATCATGAGGATAACGATGATGACGATGACGATGATGATGAATATGATGATGATGGTGATGATGATGTTGATGATGATTATAATCATCATGAGGATGACGATGATGATGAATATGATGATGATGGTGATGATGATCATGAAGACAACGATGATGAAGATGACGATAATGACGATTGCCTTATGATGATGACGATGAATATGATGATGTGTGATGATGACGACGACAATGATGAAGATGATGATGTGTGATGATGACGACGACGATGATGAAGACCATGATGATGATGATGATGATGATGAAGACCATGATGATGAAGATGTCGATGATGATGATGATGATTATGATGTTGATGTCAACGATGAAAATGATGATGATGACGATGATGATGATGATGATGATGATGGTGATGGTGATGATGCTAGTAACTCTTTTTTTTTTAAATAAGATAAAATAATAGTTCTAATAAAATATTTACCTTTCAATATATTTCATCATCTTCTTCATCCATGTCATCATCTGTATCATCAGATACATAGTCAACATTGTAAGGATTGGCCATATCATCATCGTCATCATCATCAGTTACGCTCATCATGTCATCGTCAAAATAATCTCCATCGGCATTGTCTACTACATCATCTGATTCAACTATTTCTTGGACATCTTTTGTTGGATCATCATCGTCAGCTAACTCAAGTTGATCATGCTCTTCATCATCATATTCTTCTTTCCAGAGAACTCTCTTCATTGCCATCATCTAGGTAATACTTTACCGGCCTTCCCTTTGGATCGTATCTCACAACAAATGACCAACCTGCTTTACTTGGAACCTATGAGTAAAATACTTGTTCACACTGGCTTGGAAGAACATAGGGCTATGTTCCTAGCTCAAACAACCTTGTGTTTACCATGGTAAATCCATTATCATGTTCAATAATAGTTCTATCGGGATCACATTGATTCAATCGTAACCTATACCATTTGAAAATGAATAGAACTACCTTAAAGGATTTAAAGTCACACTATATAATATCTTTCAAATACCCATAGCATCGATTTTATGAGACTTCTAGATGTCTGTCAGTTCTAGATGAAACATTGGTAACCTCAAAGACAGCCGAAACCCCGGAATCTGATGTTTTCTTTGTTTCATCCAATTTTTTAATCTGATATCTACCTCCATTGTAGACCATATCCTTATGGTGTTTTACTTGCAATAATAAATACACAAAAATATTACACAACCATTCAGTCCTTATGCAAAAATACATCGAAAATAAGAACATGTACGTCAAAAAGTAATTTGCAAAATAAAAGATTTAGAGGGATTGATTAATTATATGGTTGCCATTTTATCTTTTACACCATATGCCAAATTGATTTCCATTTCTGTTTGATTGTTATCTCCATTGCGTTGTGCTTCTTTTACCAATGAAGCCACACCTTCCCATGATATTCCATGACCCTATTGTGCGCATCGTTCAATCCATACCTTAATCCAGTCAAGATTGTTTGCGATGTATAAATGAATTACATCCCATTCTCAACCAACTGTTTAATGACAATAACAATTAAAATGTAAGAAAGGTGTAAATCTCATGAACAAAGTATATGCTCTTAATTGAAGCAATTATGACTAGAAAATACAATTAGAATATGAAGGATATAATAAACATCCACTAGCTAATAATTACCTTTCAACTTCCTCAATCTACCTTTCCTCTTCAGTTTCTCCCCTTCAAATTTGTTATTGGAGTCCAGATCACAAATGCAATGTAAATTGAGCTTTGACACTAAAATAGGAAGATATTCACTAACATACAACATGTTTTGGTATACCGTATATCCTTCCATCATAGAACCCTCCGTATGTGCTCGCTGTCTCACCAAACCCTTCATAAATTTCAAGTGCCTCTCAACCATCCACATGGACCTTAAGTGCACAGGTCCACACAACTCAATCTCCTCAACTTGGTGTATGAGGTAGTGTTCCTGTGCATTGAAAAATGTCGATGGTAGATGCTTCTGCATTTCAAACATGAGACGAGGAATTTCTCTCCTCCAATACATTATATCTTCTTTATGGATTTGTTTAGATGTCAACCATCTAAAAGTGATGCAAACCAATAACGATATTAAACAAAAATAAACATTAAATTACAATATATGTTGAAATAGTGCACAAAAAAAAAATATAAATTATTATACGGAGAATTAAAGAAACACTAAGCACATGCAAGTAATCTCTAGTTACCTCATGTATCTACCAAGATTATATATAACTTGTTTGACATTGTTGTCGAAGTTGTTCGGGAGAGAGAGAGGTAGAACATACTGTATCAATATACAAACCACGCCATTTATTAAACAAAGAGTATACAAACAAGAAAAAATTATATGGACATAACAATAATAATTAACTTGATGAAGACATGCCAATCATGTGTTTTGAATCTCTCAAAATCACTTTTTTTGGTTATGATATTCTTCAAGTTTGCACAAAATCCAGTGGGAAATTTAATTTTCCGCATTACTTCTTTGCAACATTGCTTTGTTGCTCCGTAAACATCCAAAGAATTGCGTTTATATTAACTTGTTCTCTATTGGTATGAAATTGGATGACATCTTTCATTGCATGGTTTCTTTCTTGAATGTCTTTGCACACTTTCACAACTTTATCTTTCTCCCTCCTTAGCTCTAGTAGTCGCCATCAGGTTTCAGTAACTTTCCAAAATGCATTGTATCAAACAAATGAGCAATTTGTAGGTGCTCATAGTAGGGAAATTGCTGAATTGAATAGGATAACTTTTCATTCCTCATGGAATCCCATTAATTCCTTCATGATCACGATGGACATCATGAATATTAGTTTATAATTAATAAATTACATCATAAATCAAATATGGCCACAACAACTAACAACTCACAATAAAAATTAAAATACATAACAATTCATATACGATGATCCATACATACCATGATGACGATTTCTATTGTATTGCATCTTCGAAAGGTGAGGTGTCATTCTCTGTGGTTTTAATGCAGTCTCCTGCTTCCCATTGAAAATATTTCTTTCAGTTTTTCTATACCTGTGACTCTTAAAGAGGAAATGCCTATACTCATCAAACACCTCCTTTCTTAATATTTTTGAACGACGAGATTTTATCTTAGGACCATAAACTGGACATGCACATTCACCCTTTATCTGAAGCCCTACAATATTTATATATGGAATATCTATGTCAAATATATTCATATATAAAATATTCTAACTACTCCATATCATTAAATGCAATTAAAGTGGAACTTAAAATTACAAACCACAAAATGAAGTTAACCCAGGGGCATCATGTATTGTCCATACAACCATTGCATGCAATTGAAATTTCCTTTGTCGTATTGGTCTAGATACGTCATACATAGTTATACCATTCCATAACTTCAGTAGCTCATCTATAAGAGGTTCGATGTATACATTCATACCTTTGACTTGGAACTTACCTGATTCATTTGAAGTACATATAAAATATATCATTATGAGAACCATTAAGATATATAAACCATGCAGAAGAGTAAAATAATAGATATATATATATCAAATTAAGAAAAATATTACGACAAATGAGATGCCACAACTACATTATAAATAAAACAATTTTCTTCAAAAAACCCTGGAATAATCATCGACAACATTATGTGCTCCCTCTTTATTGACAACCATGGAGGAATGTTATTGTTGATAACAAAAATAGGCCACACCATGTAAATGGATTTCATCTGTGCAAATGGATTAACACCATCTGCTGCCAAAGAAATCCTAAGATTACGTGGTTGCTATTTAAAGTGAGGCCACTTTTTCTCCATATATCTAAAAGCAGAACCATCTGCAGGAATTCGGATAACATCATCTTGACTTTTGTTCCTGGCATGGTAATCCATAAATTGCGCTATATTTTTTCACCTGAAAAGTCATTGCAAATGTGGAATGATGGGAATATAATGAAGAACCTTCTAAGGCACCTTTTTTGTTACTTTATCTGTACGATATCTACTTACATGACATTCCGGACATTCTGTTGCAAATTCATGCTGATTATAATATATAACATGGTCATCGAGGCATGCATGAATTGCTTCATAATGCATTCCAATCTCTTTCATGATGGAAGATAAATCTCGATATGTGCGAGGTAAAATAATTGATGGTGGTAACAAAAATTCAATGATCAAGCTACAAAAAAATAAAAATAAAATTGTTAATGTAATAAAGAAATAGTATTAATGAAACATGCTTCATCCATATGATGATCAATAATGAGTTAACAATAAAATTATTAGAAGAATACAAATAAACTTTATCACGATCCTATATATGTGATGGATTATTTTACATACCTTAGCATCCATGTGATTTCAATGTTTGTAAGACCATTCATAACCTTCAAGTTCATTATCAACAATATAGTAGAGAGAAGATTTGTTTTGTAGCCTTCATAAAGGGGTTCATATTCCTTATCGAGAAGAGGTATATCGTGAACATCATCAAAGTCATCACCATTTTCATTATCAACGTCATCGTCATCATCCATTCTAATGTTAAATGAATCATGGATCAATGTATTTGTACCATCATCTTCAATTACATTATCGGCATGATCATCTTGTTCAATATGATCATTCACTTGTTCTCCATTAAACATACACGCTCCATGATACTGATCCTGAACTTGTTCTGAAAGCACTTCCTCTGGACGATATGACGTAGGGTGTCTTTCCTTTAATATGAATACATGGAAACATCAATATATATACATTAATATATGAAAAAAAAATACATACAATTACCAAAAAAACGAATATAATAAACTTTATAATGCTAAACCTACAAATGGACTATATTCATTCCCCCCCTTAGCGTGTCCATGTTCCCTGCAATGTTTTGTGGCTGTTGAGATCAATATTCTTCTCCTCTTAAATCCCCTGCATTGAGTACACAGATAATAACAATTGCCATCACCCCTTCGTTTCGCTGCATCCCATAGTCTAGCAAGCAATTTTCGGTTGTCTTCGTTTGGATCTGGAATATTTAATCTATTTGACATTTTGTCACAAACTTCGTTACTGAATATAACCGGTTGTCTTAAAAATTCAAGTTCCACGCATCAACATTTTGTCAAGTGGAGAGAAGTCGAAGAATAAAAAATTCCCGGCAAACTGTCTATCGATGAAATTTTTTTTTTCCCACAACCACCCGTTGAAGAAAAAAACAATTCTTGAAAACGTCCGTTGAGGAACAAATAATTTTCCCAAATCGTTCGTCGCTTCTACAACAAACATCTTGAAATGTTTAAAACAATTTATATTTATAATGGACATGCGTCGGATATTCGACACCTTGAACATAGTTACCGTTGAAAATATGGGACCATAAATTTAAAATCATGTAAACCTTACATTTAAAAATAAAAAAAACCTATACATCCTGTTGGATATCCAACGCCAAGGGGTGGGATAACCGACACCCTACCGTCGGATATCCGACATCCGACTATTGGAGATCTGGCATTGAAGGGTCGGATCTCCGACACTCTAGGGGTCGGATATCTGACGCCATTGTGTCGGATATTCGACGGCACTATAAATATTTTTTTATCGGCATTCTTTTCAGTGATTTCTGTTTGACACATCCATGCAAAATGTCAGATGACATCGGATTCTGACGTCGGATTTCGGGTTCAAATCCTGTTGTGATTCCAAAGAATGAGGGTAACAACCAGTTCTGTGATTAATATGATGACATAAAATATATGAACTATCTTGCTTGATCATTAAATCATTGTCAGTATCACCCGCTTCAAAGACCAATCTTTCAAATCCAATATATTTGACATCTCCGATTTTGCTCCCTTTTCGAGCTTTCATATCACCATTTAAGTGACCTTTTGCATGCTAGAAGAGATAAGGAAATTATATACAGATCACATTAATACCAAGTTATAGATATATGCTACATCATGAAATCGTCGAACTCATGATTACATTTGTAATATTCAGTGAATAAATAGACCCTCCTATTGAGGAAAAAATCATTTGGACCTGATTTATGATTTTTTATATGCACAAAAACTGCACTCGTTAGTGTCATTATTTCCGCTCTCATGGCTTCCAAAGAAAAAACTCACAGCATGATGATATCAAAGCTCGGAATGGGAAGAGATGGGAAGATAAGTTTTGCTACTTCCAACGAAAGGCTTATAGTTTCTGGAGAGACAAGTTATTGGTGATGATTACAAATTTTATTGTATTTCTCTACTCGCTGGAACTTACATATAGGGTATCATTATTTGTTTACCCTTCTTCTCAATTTTTTTCCATCATGATGAATAATGAAATTGCAACAAATTTATTGTTTAGGATTTCCTAATATGATACTATGCTATATATTTTTAAACAGGATATCAAATGCTTTTCTCTTTCTCACATATGGAGATTTCTCTACACCGAAATACCCCAGCTAAGCATCTTTCTATTCTATCTCTTTTCAGCATCAAGTCTTTTACATTGCTAAAGCATTCTTCAGGCTTGCAAGCTTTTCACCTTTACAACAATTGCAAAATTACCTATCGAAACCTATCGAAATGTTTCCATGTTTTAGTTGGTTCAACATTATCATTGTGTATAAATTGAGTGTTTGTTCATAAAAATAAGATGACCTTTCTCCTATTTAACATATTTCTGATTTCTGAGTTTTGAGATTCCAAAACATATTTGCATTTAACATTTATGTATTTTCATCTTTCACTAATATTGTTCTGTGCAAATCTATTTTTTTTCACTTTGCAAACAACGACACTGAACATATTTTAAATTGTTATCATCTCTTTCATTATTTCGATATGCATTAAAATAATTTATTTAAGCACAAAAAGTGAAAATAAAGCATGAAAATCGACATTTTGAATTTTGAAATTTCGGAAATAGAAACACCGGCATGTTCCTATTTTAACACATAGCATTTTTGCTTATTTTGCAAAGTTCGATATTGGAATATAGTATGTTCCTTATTGTAGAACATACGACATAGATTTCCTAGTACCGAATTGTCGAAAATTAAAAAAGGAACATCAACATGTTTGTATTTGAACACATAGTATTTTTGTATATGTCGCAAAGCTATCAAAAAAGGGTTGTGACTTATATTGCTTATGTACCTTCATAATGTTGTAATACGCATCCTCAATTTACTTAAAATTTTAAAAAATGCTAGTTTTTAAGAATTAAGTGTTCAACAAACATGTGTATAATCTCTACTTTTAAAATGTATTTTATGGCTCTTGGAATTTCATTTTCTTTTTTGGACATTAGGGTATGGTAGCTTTGTGTTCAATTTTTTTTTGTTGCATAAACCAAAATTCATTTTTGAGTTTTGATGTGTTTTTACGTGATAGTTAATTCACAAATTATGAAATTCAACTATCAGTTATCCAATGCAACCGTTTCAAATCTTTTCTCCATAAAAATCATATTAAAATACATTTCTTGTACTGTTAAAAACCCACAACTTATCCAATATTTGAACAACTTGACCTGTTCAGTATAGAAGTGTCTCAGTATATGCGACGAAAAGTGGAAAGGTAATTGATAACCAATTTATCAATTTACCGCATTCCGAAAAGTAAATTGATAAATTGATTATCAATTTACCTTTGCGGATTGCAAAAAGCTTAAGGTAAATGGTAACTGGTAAAGTAATAATATAATATTAATTAAATTGATAAATTGAACGATAGGTTTTATGTTTCAAACACCTCTAGAAGCCTGCTGGTTTGTGAAAACGGATAAATTGATTCCTCGAGTTTGTGTCTCGGTGTATCACTTAATTGTCTAGGCACTATTTGTCTCAATTATAAAAGGAAATGAAGTGGCAGACAACATAAAGATTAAAATGCTAAATCAGAACAATAATTCAGACAACACAAAATTCAAAAATACAGTATAGGCAAGAAATAAGACCTTTCCTCATGGAAGAAAGAAGAAAATGGAAATAAATGACAACCTCTCTCACAGGTGAAAAAAGAGGATGGAAATAAATGACATGCTCTCTCTAAATTTTATTAACTATCCCATTTTTATTTTGTGATTTTTGTTGCGAGAACACGCAACAGAAAATTTTGATAATTTTGTCATCGCGCATCCCGCAAAATGTGGGATGCAAAGATATTGTGTGTGCACGAGTCAGACATCCTGCAACCCGCATGCCACAAATGGCGAATTGCAGAATGAAAATCTGATAAATTATAAACTTCAAGATCCCACAATCTGCATTGCAGGTTGTAGGATGTCCGACTCGCGCACATAGATAAAAACTAACTCTGAAGGAAAACTGACTCTGAACATTTTGTGTGCCTTTGAACAACATTGACAAGTTCTTCATAGTCAGCTGAGTAGTTTGATGCAAATATCGATGGTGATGCAAGAATGCATGGATCATTTGTAGTAGAATAGTGTGACTTAGATGTGGAAAACTGGGAATTGAGAGGATTCCAAGCTATCACATGTGTGTCAAAAATCTCTATGATCATGAGACAACCACTCCGGAGATTGATTCTATGGCAGTTGTTCAAAATTTGCAATAAACATTAATATATAGATTAATACAGTATATAGATTAATATTCATTCAGTTTTCTTAATACATTATATAGACTAATATATAATCCACTATCCCGCAACCCACACCCCGCAAATGCAGGCTACGGGATTACTAAATAATATTTCATTCACCACCCTCATCCCGCAGCCTGCATCCCACAATTGCAGGGGGGGTTGCGGGGTACGGGATTACTAAAAAATATTTTATTCACCACCCTCATCCCACAGCCTGCATTTTATTCTTGTAGTTGAATAGCGTACAACCTAGAAAATATGTACATTGAATAGAGAGGTACTGGAGGGGGTATATTTTCAAGAACTTCATTAGTATTATAAAACCATTGAACCCGAACTAACTTCCATGCCTTTGAATCTTCAAACATGTCTTCCAAATAAGCAATGCGATGATCCCTTCCTTCTGTTGTCATATATAAAAAATCATGAACCTGCCAACCAAAAACATTTGCAATTAGCTATGAAGACCAAATAAACAAATATCCCAACAGGGGAAAGAGAACCCTACTAAAAAGCCCAAAAACAGTTTAGAAGCAAGCATATCGATAACTTTGAAGGGTTTCTCAACTTACTGATATGGTGATACCATTGTGATTGAAAGATTGGTAACGTGTCAACTAATTTCTACAAGTCCTTAGGGCACCTAACCATGCAACAACCCTATTGGTTCATGTGAAAAAGGGCAAGAACAAAAAAAAAAATCACAATGTCACATATTCATCTAATTCAATGACAAAAAATACTTGCAGATATTACACTTTTTTTTTCCGGTTGAACTTACACGAAGAAGGAATATTGAAATCTGGGGCAGACGAAGATGTATGTTTTTTTATGTCTACCTATGATCATGAGACAACCACTCTGGAGATTGATTCTATAGAAGTTGTTCAAAATTTGCAATAAACATTAATATATAGATTAATACAGTATATAAATTAATATTCATTTAGCTTTCTTAATACAGTATATAGACTAGTATATAATCCACTATCCCGCAACCCGTACCCCGCAAATGTAGGCTGCGGGATGCGGGGTACAGGATCACTAAATAATATTTCATTCACCACCCTCATCCCGCAGCCTGCATCCCGCAATTGCAGGGTGGGATGCGGGTTGCGGGGTACGGGATTACTAAAAAATATTTTATTCACCACCCTCATCCCGTAGCCCGCATTTTATTCTTGTAGTTGAATAGCGTACAACCTAGAAAATATCTACATTGAATATAGAGGTATTGGAGGGGGTATATTTTCAAGAAGGGCGGGATGCAAGGTGCGGGTTGCGGGGTACAAGATTACTAAAAAATATTTTATTCACCACCCTCATCTCGCAACCCGCATTTTATTCTTGTAATTGAATAGCATACAACCTAGAAAATATGTACATTGAATAGAGAGGTACTGGAGGGGGTATATTTTCAAGAATTTCATTAGTCTTATAAAACCATTGAACCTAAACTAACTTGCTTGCCTTTGAATCTTCAAACATGTCTTCCAAATAAGCAATGTGATGATCCCTTCCTTCTGCTGTCATATATACAAAATCATGAACCTGCCAACCAAAAACATTTGCAATTAGATATGAAGACCAAATAAACAAATATCCCAACAGGGGAAAGAGAACCCTACTAAAAATCCCAAAAACAATTTACAAGCAAGCATATCGATAACTTTGAACGGGTTGCTCAACTTACTGATATGGTGATACCATTGTGACTGAAAGACTGGTAATGTTTACAAGCAAGCATATTGATAACTTTGAAGGGTTGCTCAACTTACTGATATGGTGATGCCATTGTGACTGAAAGACTGGTAATGTGTCAACTGCTTTCTACAAGTCCTTGGGGCACCTAACCATGCAATATCCCTACTGGTTGCTCTCCTAGAGCCATAAATCTGTTCCTTGGACCTGGTTCAAACATTCTTCATCCACCAAAGCCTGAATAGGATCAATTATGCAACAGACGACATCCTCTTGCCTCAAAATACCTAAACACTACATATAGTGGAAATCTTTTTAGATCGAGGCACTTTCAGCACAACGCTAATAAAGTTGGAAGCTTCGCATATGAGAAATTCATAGATCTGATTTGTAAGTGGTTCCTGTATAGGGAATGGTTTCACAATTAAAATAGCCCAAATCCTCTTCTTTTGGTATAAATCTTCCAGAAAAAGGGTCTGCCCTAAACAATATCCTCTGCAGCACAGGAAAATCCATGTCTTATAAGGACCTGGAATCCATCGAAAGAAAGCTTTATTAGTGTAGTTGAATAGCGTACAACCTAGAAAATATGTACATTGAATAGAAACTTTCTTAGAAAATACCGCGGAAAAAAAAAAACGAAAAATTACCGTGTGAAAGACTCGATTAAGAATCCCCGTGTAAAAAAAATGGAAAAAAATAGGAAACACGTGTCGAGTTGCCATTAGCCAGGGAGACAAGGAATCTTTGAGAGTGCGTCTCCATAGAGAAAACGCCTTCGACGTTACAAGTGTACAAATGTTATAGGTTATTTTATTAATTTAGTTTTTTAAAAGCGTTCCTAAATGCAAATCATTCAATTGTTAAAGTTAATGTGTATCTTCAATGTAACTAAAATCTCTTACATATTATTAAACATGTAAACAACTTTAATAAGAATGAAGGTTTTGAAATGAGTACAAATTGACTTCCTTTGATCAACCACCTCTTGTATTAGTTTTTCATAAATCTTAACTGTAAATTATAATTCAAAATATATTAAAAATCAGCTTAACCATAATTTAATTTTATAATATTATTTAATAAAATAACTAAAAGTTCCTTTTAGGACTTAATCATCTTTTAATGACTAGGTTCTTAAAAGTTTTTAGTTAATAGAATATAAAATTACAAGGTATTAAGATATTGCAATTGGGTGTTTTATGTAGTTTACTTTGGTAAGAAATGTAATTTAATGTTTAATATGGAGCTCATATTTGAAGTGACACTTAGAGAGATACTGAGAGAGAGGGGGGTTGATTTACACTTTTCTTTATATGCATGTGGGGTGTCATATATTATCTAGTTTACTGATTGATATGGCTTCAGTGCAAGTTTGACAATGTGCAACTAATTGCTTTATATGGGTAGTATGGAATTTGTTTATTTTTATCTCTTTGCATTTTACATTTTTTAAAGTCATTCATCAATTATTATTTCACTTAATATAGTTTTATAATGAAAAATATCCATATTAATACATGATATCTCACAATCTTTCATGTAGAAGGATCAAATCCTCGAAGGTATAAATATTTTTTAGAATGCAAAAACTTGAGAAAAAGTTTGCACCTAAAACATCTTCTAGAGGTATTTGATACCTATTAACATATGATAGATCCAAAATTAAGATAAATCTTGATAATATAAATAACTAATAAAAATGCGTCAAGCTCAATATATAATTTAATCATTAATATTACTATATTATCTGTAGATTATAAATAATCTTAGTACTAATTATTAAGATAAAATTCTTTCATCTTATGATAGTGTTATTGATTTTACATCTAATTTAATTGTAAGTTAATATTAATCATACTTGCAAAATCAAATTTAATAAATTAAAAATAAACCATAATATTAATCTTATTTTCAATCATTTAAAATTTAATTTTTATATATGTTATTAATTAATTCAAACTCCAAACTCTTTCATTGATTATTTGTCCTATGGATAAACCTTGTTATGAATTCCAAACGTAGACATGCTAAAATGGCCACTCTGGAGGATCTGAAAAAGATCAATTAGAAAACAAGTGAAATAGCAGCAATGGTGCTTATACCTGCCTCTAAGAAATATTTAAATGACAAGTAACAGTTTAATGAATATGTTTAATTTTTTAATGTTTTTAAAATAAATTTCACTAAAAATATAATCCACCAAGTCTCTATAAGCATCATATTTATTTTTTTATGTTAAAATATGTAATTTTTCAAATATATTTATTGTAGTTAAATTATATAAATTTAATAACTAATATTTATAATTTTAATTTTAATAATTTTCATATATAGAGAGAGAGAGTAAAATATAAAAGATATTTGTTAAATGATGAGATACAATTAAGTTTCTTAAATTAATAATAAAAATGTTTTAATGGTATAGTTTTGTTCAAAATTTACTATATTATATGAAAAATTAATTAAAATTAGATAAAAATGCTTTAATAATAAATTTGTGAAATAATATTAATAATTTTAACTCATAAAATATTTTATCAAATTTAAATATCAATAAGTTAAGCAGATCCCTTCCATATAAACTACTTTAGTTCAAGTCAATCTTTATAAGTATTATGAGCATTCTTTATAAGTATTATGAAGTTAAGTAGGTCCCTTCCATATAAACCACTTACGTTCAAGTCCATCTTTATAAGTTTTATGAGGACTTTATGTAATCAATATAAAAAAAATTTAGTTTTGTTTGATTAATGGAATTTTTTTAATATTGTTTGATTAATGGATTTTTTTTAATATTGTTTTTATTTAAATTTAAATTAAAAAAATTATTTAAACAATATTTATAATAATTTATTATTTTTTATAAAGTAATATAACTTTTTATATATAAACTTGGATGATATTAATTTTTTTTTAAATTAAATTACTTTTAATATTGATTTAGTTCAAGTAATTATGAGCTAAACTATTATCTTCACCAAATTCTATTCAGATAAATCACTGCGAGATGAATCACATAACTCATGATAAATATATTAAATATATCGTTATAGCTACAGAGTGACAAAACTCGTCATAGAGATATTGTTATAACTGCTTGAGTATATAAAATTGAGTATAATAATATTTCATTTCTATGGTTTAGGTGACTTCGCGGAAAGACCAAGAACAATACTGGGAGAGCCGGAGCCAGACGTACCATTATGTTTCAGTAAAGGAGTTTGCAGATGCATTTCAATCTTTTCACGTGGGAGCCAATCTAAGAGAAGAATTGCCAATTCCATACGATAAAACGGAATGTCATCCCACTGCTCTCTCTACATAAAAATACAGTTTAAGCAAAGCAGAACTATTTAAAGCATGCTTTGATAGACAAATTCTACTTATGAAGAGGAATTCCTTCATACATATATTCAAATTCTTCCAGGTGAAAAGGAATTGGACGGGATCACTGATAAATAACATGCATTGTAATTTCAGCTTTGTATTCCTTATTCTCAACTGATTTATTGCTATTGCTTGTTTTGTCAGATAACTGTCGTTGCTACTCTCACTACGACAATTTCTTTTCGTACAAATATGCATCACAGAAATATGGAGGACGGGTCCACTTACTTTGGGGTTTTATTTTTGGGTTTGGTTATGAATATGTTCAACGGAATTGCAGGAATGGCGCTCACGATTGAAAAGCTTCCTGTGTTCTATAAGCAGAGAGATTTCATGTTCTACCCTGCGTGAGCATACTCACTTCCAATATGGATTACTGAACTTCCTTCTTCGTTAATAGAATCTGCTACGTGGGTAGCTATTACGTACTATACCGTTGATTTTGCCCCGAATCCAATGAGGTAATTACAATCCTTTATTCGATAGTCCAATTCTGAACACATTCATTTGAATTAGAAAAGTTACTAGATATTTGGTTACTCATACAAGATATTTCTTAGATTCAGAAAAGAATCTAATCCAATTACATAAATTATTGTACAGGTTTTTTCAACAATTTTTACTATACGTCGTCCTCCATCAAACAGGTTTGTCCCTCTTTCGCTTGGTAGCTGCTCTATCATGGAATCTTATTGTTGCAAACTCCGTGGGTGTATATGCGCTCCTGTTGACGTTCGTCTTCGGTGGATACATTATATCGAGAGGTACGTATTTCCAAAAATCAAGAGATTCTCTATGGCGTGTTTCAACTCATAACAAACATGCTGATCATAATTGTTTCTACTCGTAATAAACAGATGATATTAAAGGGTGGTGGATATGGGCTTATTGGTCATCTCCTCTCTCCTACGCTCAAAACGCTGTTTCAGTCAACGAATTCCTGGCAACAAGGTGGCAAAAGGTGATAATATTATTTAATGCAACATTTTTACCAAAAGTTATCACTTTTCCCGATAAAAAGTTAATTTGTGCTATGTTCCTATGCAGCCAAACAACAATATTGGAGTGAAATTATTGCAATCTCGTGGACTTTTTACCAATAGCCACTGGTATTGGATCGGTGTTGCAGTGCTCACGGGGTTCACTGTTATGTTTAATATCTTCTTCATGCTTGCATTGCATTATCTGAATCGTACGTAATAATCAACTTCTAGGTCTGTCGTAATACAAGTTTTAAGTTAGCGAGGTCCATTATTCACTTTCAAAAATACCATCAAACAATCCATACAAACCGTTTCCTGACAATATGTAGCGTTTCTAACAGTAGATTAAACTCGCCATAAAAGTCTTTCCATTTTAAAACTTTTCATATCCTTTCAAGTTTCCCAATTGAAGTCTTTCAATTTTAAAACCTTTCGTAAGCTGTCAAGTTTCCTAATTGAAGATCAACTGATCATATAGTCTGAATGTGTTTTCCAATTGAAGTCTTTCAATTTTAAAACCTTTCGTATGCTTTCAAGTTTCCCAATTGAACATCAACTGATCATATAGTCTGGATATGCTTCTTGTCAGCCATTGGAAGTCCCCAGTTGAAGACGAGTTAGAAAGAGATCAAGAACAAGAAATGCAAAACATTCCATTAAATACTTCAATTTCGTTGTCTACACAGGATCATGAAACCCAAACTTCTGGTAACATCATTCAGAATAAAATTTGAACGTTTCCCTTTCATATTATTTGATAGTGTATATAGAATTGTCGTAAGTTATTCAAAATATTTATTTAGGACCTTGACATCGGCAAGTACTCAGGATCAGTGTCATGCAGTGGTGACGGTGAAAAGAAAAGGGATGATTTTGCCTTTCCAACCATTATCGTTGGCATTCCATAACGTCAACTACTATGTAGATATGCCTGCAGTATGTTCTCTTGGCCACCATATTCCTAATTTGAAATATTATATTCCAAAATACATTGATATATAAATTCGCAATGGTTTTTTTATGAGATTTACTTCTATTCGTTGGGAACAATGCAGGAAATGAAGAAGCGGGGAGTTGCAGAACAAAGACTTTAGTTATTGCAAGGAGTGAGCGGATCATTCAGGCCAGGAATACTCACTGCTTTAGTAGGTGAAAGTGGCGCCGGAAAAACCACATTGATGGATGTTCTTGCAGGGAGGAAAACTGGAGGATACATCGAAGGATCGATTACAATCTCTGGCTATCCGAAGAAACAACAAACTTTTGCAAGGATTTCTGGTTACTGTGAACAAACTGATATTCATTCACCTTATGTTACGGTTCATGAGTCCCTAATTTACTCTGCCTGGCTTCGTCTTGGCGAGGAGGTAGATTCTGAAACAAGAAAGGTATTTTAATATTTATCAAATCAAGAATATGTTTAGGCCAATTAATTAATCTATTGGGTTTATCATGATCGTGAACGATATTTCTGTGTAAGCAGATGTTTGTGAACGAAGTTATGGATCTTGTAGAGTTGAATAAACTAAGTGGTGCTCTAGTGGGGTTCCCTGGAGTAAATGGTCTGTCCACAGAACAAAGAAAGAGATTGACAATAGCAGTTGAAGTGGTAGCAAATCCTTCAATAATTTTCATGGGCGAACCAAAATCTGGACTGGATGCAAGGGCTGCAGCTATTGTTATGAGAACAGTTCGAAACACTGCGGATACTGGACGAACTATGGTATGCACCATTCATCAGCCCAGCATTGATATATTTGAGGCCTTCGATAAGGTATATTCAAGCAAAATTCATTTTTATTACCATTGAGATTATTCCAAAAGTATTATTGGTAGTGATGATCAGAGTATACTTCATTTTAGGTTTTTTGTAATTCAAACTTGACCCAACATTTATGTCTCGTGGAAATGCAGCTGGTGTTGATGAAACGAGGAGGACAGGTGATCTACGTGGGACCTCTTGGTCACCAATGCCAAGCACTTGTGGATTACTTGGAGGGAATTGAAGGTGTACCGAAAATCACACCTGGTTACAACCCTGCTATGTGGATGCTGGAAGTAACCTCCGTCAATTCAACAATTCGTCTCGGAGTTGATTTTGCAGAAATCTATAGAAATTCATCGCTCTACGAGTAATTCGTTATTTTTTTTATATATATGTATGAGGTTTTGACATGATATTTTTAAATTGACTTTCAATACAGCAGAAAGTTAATCGATATTAGTTTCTGAGCAGACGTAATGAATCTATAATTAAGGAAATTAGCAAACCTAGCCCTGGCTCCAAATACTTGAGCTTCAAAAGGCAATTCGCTCAACCCTTTACAGTTCAAACAATGGCTTGCCTGTGGAAGCAGCATTGGTCTTATTGGCGAAATCCTCAGTACATGTTGCTTGTCCCGAGAATGTAGTCTTCCATTTCACGGTGTCCGAGCGCCAACGTGATCTCAAGGCTACGCTTCAGGCGACTTTTCCATACTTGCGCTTAATATTATATCACTTTGACTCAGGAGAATCATTTACCTCGACTCTGATTTAGTTGTTGTGGATGACATTGCCAAGCTAATGCACCCTCGTCTCATGGCCCGAGGTCTGAAAAAAACCAGAACAGCTGGCTCCGATGGTACCACTTGCTATAACAGATGGCAATGGGATATAATTTTTATTTTTTTAATTTTACTATTATGATGTCATGTTGCCACATGTCAACTCAAATACAGATACCAAATTCCAAAGTTTACATCATCTTCTATCCACCAATAAGTTGTTTACAAAATAGTTTTTTAACAAAATTAAAAAAAATATTTTACAAATCCCTAAGTTATACTTTACAAAACAGATTTTAATTTTTTTGATACAGAGCAACTAATACAAAGTCAAAAGAGTTTGACTTGCAATAGATTACAATATACCTGCTGAGGCAGGTATAATAAGCACGATAAAAAGCTAAGATCTTAGGTTTATTCTCCAATTGAGTTTGCAATGAGATTTGCTAATAAAATCCAAGTCCTTAGCTTTTATCTCTATTTTTTTAATTAACCATTTTATTTTATTGAACAATTGAAAATTAAAAATGTTTGCGCAATAAATATAACATTTAAATACAAAAGTATAATTAATTAATGTACATGTTATAACACTTATTTCATTAATTATGCATTTATAAGGAAAACATTGTGAATTTTGATTTTAAAAGTGTTAATAACAATCTTTTTAAAGTGTAAAATTGGGTTCTAAAAGTAACAATATTGGTTTCCAAAAGTAAGGAAAACATTGTGAATTTTGATTTTAAAAGTGTTAATACCAATCTTTTTAAAGTGTAAACTTGGGTTCTAAAAGTAACAATATTGGTTTCCAAAAGTGTCATGTTAAAATAATTTTGAGTCCAAAGTGCTATTTTAGTTTCCAAAACTGCGTTTTTTTAAATTCCAAAAACGTGTTTTTTTATTCCATATTTGTGATTTTCAATTAAATAAAATGTTAAATTTTTTATACAAGTGTCAATTTCAATTTCAAATGTGTGCATTTCAATTAGAAAAGTGTCAAATCTAATAGCAACAATATGCATTTAGATTTCAATATTTTGAGCTTTTTTTCTTAATGTGTATGGAATATATAAATTTAAGATTAATTTGGAGACCTTTGAAAACATATTATTTTTGTATTACCACTGCTAAATATACCAGCATAGATTTATCTTAACTCTTTCTCTATCAAGCACCAAGAGGGATCAGATAACTTGAGTGCAAACCCCTTTTAGAGTTCTAAACTTGAGGAAAGGTTTGCACCTCAAGGGTTTTGATCCCTTTGGGCACTTGATAGATTCATAGATAACTAGCTTGAATCGCAATGACAACATTAAAACAATGATGCTTGAAAACCAAATTACCACAATAAAATAATCTCATCTAGAAAAAAATTAAAAAATATTTACGCAATCAAAATGATGAATTGTAATAACGTAATTTAATCATGTTGAGTGATAATAAATGTGAAAAAATGAAATAAAATTTAATGAATAATTACATATATGTTTGATCCAACCAGCACTTGGCATGTTGTCGAACTTCGACAAAGTGTAGCACTTTGACTAATTGACTGCTTCGACATGTTCAACATCGGCTTCAACAAGTCTGAACCTCGACACAACCGACCTTGATAAATATCGACATACAACATCTTGGCATGCCTTGTCGGCACCTGTCGAACATCGATAGATTGACTCTCTATCATCTACGACGATTGAACTTCCAAACCGTTATAACTTCTTGTAACTGAACGTAACGGGTAGTCACCCAAGCATTTCATCATTCTATATAAACATGTGCATTATTGTAATAGTCAGCCAACCTTCATAGAGAAGAAGTAATAATAGAAATTGGTTTGAATTCTTGCATATTGTTTTTGCACATACTTTCTATCGATATAGTGCATTTCCTTCTTTCCTTGTTCTTTTTCTAAGCTTTTTCCATAACAGTTCTTGACTCATTCAGTCAACTGTTGTCCCCAGCGTGCACCAGGGCATGACCTGAATTATTGGTATCAGAGTTTGATCTTGTTCAGAGCCTAAGTTATATCGGCACTTTCATCAAATTTATTTAATTTATGCATGTTCAAACACATTTGCAAACTCAGAAAAACAAGAAGACACTTCCTTTGACTTCAGAAAAGATGGTCGAAGAAGCAGACAATAGACATGCAACTGACAAGACAAAACAACTCATAGAAAAAGCATTGGCTCACATGTGTACCGAAATGTTCACCCAATTCAGTGAGATTCTCATGCAATTCACTTCGAACTCTAGGGAATCCTTGACGCAACCTCACTCCGATAAGATCATCCCCTTCAAAGTAAAAATGAATCTAGACATACCAAATATTGAAGGAAATATTGACGTGGAATCCATCGACAATTGGGTACAATAACTAGAATCATACTACTCTGTGATTCAACTCTCTGAAGCGGAAACGATCAGCATTGCATCCTTAAAGATGTCAACCTCCGTACATAGTTGGTGGGAAACTTTATCGACAAAGATGGAAAAAGAAGGTGACCCCATCGACACATGGGTAAAATTTGTTGAGTATGTCCGAAAGGAATCTTACATGCCCAAGTATCTTGAACAACAGTATAATAAATGGCAGTAGATAAGGCAGTGGAAAGACCAGTCTGTGTAGATTTATACCGATGTTTTTTATCGACTCATGGATAGACTTGGCGTCCAAGAAGAAGAAAAATTGTTTGTTTTGAAGTACGTCAGTGGTCTATCCCCATATATTCAGCAAGATATGGAGTTCCTGACAGTTAGTATGCCTATGGATGCATTTAATTATGCAAGCAAGCTTGAATCCAAACAAAAAGGAAAAGCATGTTTTGCAAACAATCCAACAAGTCGAACATCTGACAAGAAGTCATTGGTCAACTCTGACAAGTTGAAGAACCCTTCTCAGCTGACTCTGCCGAATATTTATCATCAAAAGAATAACTTTCAAAAAGATGGGAGGGATCACAACAAACAATCTCCTACCAGGAAATGGTGTGATTACCACAATTCAACATGGCATGATACGTCAAAATGCAAATCTTAGAACACATTTTTGGAAAAATTGTCGACATTTGACTTGTCCAACAGAACCCTGGTAGAATCTGATCCATATGCAACAACTCTCTTGGCTTCAACCTACACCACTTCATCAGCCTCAACTTTCATCGACGAGGAGGAACGAGAACACCTGTTCCATACACGAATATGGGTTTAGAAAATTCCATTACATATGATTGTGGATAATGGTAACCAGAAGAACTTCATTTATGAATATCTTGTGAAGAAATTAGGTCTTTTCACCACTCCACATCTACAGCCTTACAATATTGGTTGTATTAATGATGGACAGGAACTAAGAATCAAACGTCAATGCAGACTCACCTACTTCATTAAGCCTTTTGAAGATGAAGTACTTTGTGACGTGGCATCGCTTTGCGTAGTTGACGCCTTGTTTGGGAAACCTTACTTGTGGGATTGACACTGTACATATCCATCATGACCTTAGAAGGTGATTGTCAAAATTTGGAATCAATGGTACGACATACTAGAGCGATAACGCACATCAACAGTTTCTATGATATCTTCCAAACAAACAAATAAGCTTATCAATCATGCCCAAAAGTTTGGATTAATTATGATAAAGCCTCAACATTCCAAAAAGACTACAACAACGAGTCGACTCACTGACCAACATAGATCTCGACAACAGCAACAGATCAACAACATTCTTGAGGAATACCGAAATGTATTTCAAGATTTGAACATAGTACCTCTGCATTTCCAAGTAAAGCACTCCATTGAACTTGTTCCTATTTATTCATTACCTAACACATCTTTTTACATAAGTTCCATTCTCTAGAACGAAGAGCATTGTAGGAAAATCTAGGATTTGATAGATAAAGGTCATATCTTCCCCAGCTCTTCTCCTTGTGGAAGTCCAGTCATCCTAATTCCAAAGAAAGATGGGACTTGGTGGATGTGCATCGACTATTGGGTTCTCAACAAAATTTCAGTAAAGAATAGATACCCTCTTCCATAGATATATGAAATCATAGACAATCTGAAAGGTGCTAAGTTCTTTATGAAACTCGACCTGAAGACAGGATATCATCAAATTTTGATTGAGTCCAATGATGTATGGAAAACGGCTTTCAAGACCAAGAAAGGATTGTTTGAATGGTTAGTCATGCCTTTAGGCTTAACCAATGCACCTGCAACCTTCATGGGAAATATGGATGACCTTCTACAACCCTTCATCGGCAAGTGTGCCATTGTCTATCTCAACGATATCTTGATTTTCAGTCGAACATGGGAAGAACATGTCAGACAGCTTTGACAAGTCTTTGACATTCTCCAACAACATCGACTATATTTGAACATGGAGAAATGCTCATTTGCAATGACCAGCATCAAATATTTGGGGTATGTAATAGACTCTACAGCCATTCATGTCGACCCAGAAAAAGTACAAATCCTCAAATATTGGCACATTCCTCAAAACATTCATGAACTAAGAAGTTTTCTTGGTTTGTTGAATTTCTATCGATGGTTCATACTTTGCTTCAGTCACATCGCATGGCATTTGAATCAGTTAACTAAAGGAAATGGTCAAATTGTATTCAAATGGACACTGACACAACAACAAGCTTTGTACTGCACCAGTACTTATGTCACTTGATTTGCATCAACCTTTTGAGATTGAGACAGACGCATTGCACTATGCTATCAGCACAGTGATCACTCAGTCAAGTCACCCAGTCGCGTTTCATTTTGAAACTTTCAATGACACTGTTAGAAGGTATTCGACATATGAAAAAGAACTGTACGCCATTGCACAAGCTCTTAAAAAATAGAGACACTACTTTCTTAGCAACAAGATGGTCATCCTCATTGACCATAAACCTTTACAGTTCGCTCCATCTCATTTGAAACTACAGACAACCCGAGAAATCAAGCGGATTAATTACCTGCAATAATTTCAGTTGGTAATTAAGTATCGGAAAGGAAAATACAATGTCGCAACCAATTGTCTCAACTGACCACCCATTACTCTATTGTCTGGAGTAATGAGTATGCATACAACACCACTACTTGGCCATAATTGTATTCGGTAGATTGTAACTTCTCAACAATTTATCAATAGCTCCATACCGACTACTTCCTAAAGGACACCTTACTGTACAAGCTTGGATAGCTTTGTGTATCAATCGGTGAGAACTGACAGAAGCTCATCTGGGATGTGCACTACAAGAAGACTATAAGAAATGTTGGAGTCACAAAAACACTTGTTATCCTCAAGAACTATTTTTACTGGAATTCACTTAAATATGACATGAACAAGTACATTCAATTGTGCATGGTTTGTGCCATTTCTAAACTGTCAAATCGACGATAAAGATTATATACACCCCTTCTGGTTCCTATTTGAACATGGGAATCTATTTCTTTGGACTACTTGAAAGTATATCCTACTACCAAACATCATCATGACGCGATTTTAGTAGTAGTCGACATATTTTCCAAGATGGCTATCCTCATACCATGCAAGAAGACTATGACAGCACAACATATTGCTCAACTCTTCTTTGAACATGTGTGGAAACATTATGGCATCCCCACGACCATGATTTCCGATAGAGATGCTAGATTTGTCAGGACCTTTTAGAAAAGTCTTTGGAAACATCTCGACATGAGACTTTCTTTATCAACATCCTTCCATCCACATACAAATATACTAACGAAATTTCTAAATCGCTCGGTAGTACAACTGGTCCGCATGTACAACCAAAAGCATCGTCGAACATGGGATGACAACCTTCCATACATACAACATAGCTACAATCGTGCTCAACACAGTTCTATGAGCAAGAGTCCATTTGAGATATGTTATGGATTTCAACCCTCAGTTCCTATTGACTTGATCAGTTCCTTGACATGGTCAAATGACACCGAATTCGAAGGACAAGAAGTGGACAAAGTATTGAAGTTTAGAGATCAAATCTAAAACATCTAGAAGTAAGAACGAGAAATGTTGGAATGAGCTAATGAAAAATATAAGGCCCGACACAACAAGCATTGTATTCCTCACTCATTCCAAATTTGGGATCATTTCTTTTTATATCTAAAGAAGGAGTGCTTCACTGGTCCACACAGAAAGTTTAAACCTTTGCAATATGGTCCATATAGTATCCTTAACAATATTGGCGAAAATGCTTTTCAGCTCGACATTCCTGCATATCTTGGCCTACATCCATTTTTGAATTTATATCTAATTCGACCATACCATGCAACATTGTTGTAACAGAATGACTTGCAGACATTAGAACTCGAATAAATCCATCCATATGTTCAGGAACCTCTTCTTTGCAACACCATTTTGGGACGACGCATACGCCATACCAGGACAAAATCCATTACCTTGTTTCAAGTGGCTAAAGTTGGACAGATCCCCATGCAAGGAAAATGGTACTCTTCTACTGAAGTATCCAACAAGTTTCCTCCCTTCAATGAATACACAATGGAGACCATTGTTTCTTACCGAAGGAGGAATGATCCAACCAGAATTTGGCATGTTGTAGAACTTCGACAAAGTGTATCACTTCGACTACTCGATTGCTTCGATAGGTTCAACATCGACTTCGACAAGTCCAAACCTATACACAACTGACCTCGACAAATCTCGATATACAACATCTTGACATTCCTTATCGGCACCTTTTGAACATCAACAGATTGACTCCTTGTCGTCTATGATGGTTGAAATTCCGAATCGTTCTAACTTCTTGTAACTGAATGTAACAAGTAGTCACCCAAGCATCTGAGCATTCTATATAAACATGTACATTATTGTAATAGTCAACCAACCTTCATAGAGAAGAAGTAATAATAGAAATTGGTTCGAATTCTTGCATATTGTCTGTGCGCATACTTTCTGTCGATATAGTGTATTTCTTGATTTCCTTTTTATTTTTCTAAGCTTCCACCATAACAGTGCTCGACTCATTCAGTTGATTTTTGTCCCTAGCATGCACCTGGGTGCGACCTGGATCAATGTTACATAGTGATCAATCTTAATATTCCTTCTTTTGTTTTTATTAAAGCCACTCCTGCCCCATTTGACATCTTCTCATGTCAATCATATCAGAAAATAGGTTGATTTTGAACACCATCTGCCCTTAATTCAAGATATGGTTGTAAATATGAGACATTTTCTCTCTTTATTTCCAACATTTGGAGTTACTTTCGGCAATGTTAATCCTCATGACATACATATTTCCAAACCCCAAGCAAGTTTCAAATGGAAAGTATCCTCATATGCATCATTGAAAAATGGAATTCTATGAAATTTAATGATGAATTACATATATATTTAACTCAATGATATCATACATAATGTAATATCACTAAAATCAATTCATTTAACAATACTATTGAATCATATTTCATTTCCCAATGCACAAATTTCAATTTATAGGGATGTTATATCATAATGCGAATCTCCATTTAAAGACATTTATATCAATAGATCATAGGTTTACCCCACTATATGCAATGCATCTTAACATTAATAAGAAAGAGCATTCTCAAAATCAAATCTTTGCAACAAACTTTGATTACTAAATATTTACATTAGAATATTATATGTGAATATATAGACAAATTTGTTGTTGTATTTGTAACTTCAGAAGATATTTTGATGTATATTATCATTTTATATTGTTGTACCCCCATTGGAGATGTGTTTCCCTAATTTTGGGATGTGATTATTGTATATGGTCATTGAGGTAAATCCTTCATTTTAAGTCGGGGCAATAGTCCCCAAGATGAATATAATAAAATGTATTTTTGAGTCTCCCTAGGTGAATTCGACCCTACTAGGTAAAAAGATCATCCTAGTCATGTTTTAGGTCATTCACTTGATGTGTATAACTAGGGAGGATTCCACCCTCATTTAGACACACACTCTCTCCCTCAAGTTCACATGAGGAGAGAGAGAAGACCGAGGAGAGAGAGAGAGATGTAAAAGACTTCATTTTCTTGGGTTTTTCCATCTTGTGATATTGTCTTACTAATGAAACTTTTATGAGGAAGTTTGCGAGGTTTTCTCCTTTATGGTTTCCCTGAGGAAAATGTGTGTGTCTTGTGCATCTACTTTATTTTATGCATCTTGATGTGTTTTTTATTCTTTCAGATAAAGTTCCTAATCAGTTTGAATTAGATTATAAAAACTAACATGGTATTAGAACCTCTCTGAAAGAAGGCACTATGCAGCAGTGAAAACCAGGGATTCCTAGTTCAAGGTCTTCTCTCCATATCATCAAGAAAAAATGGATAGGCTAAGTCTCCCTAGGAGGGTGCATCTTTTGGTGGAAGTAGAATCAAATACAAAAGAAGTTTCAATTTTTTACTGCAGGACACTATGGAAAGAAACTAAGGAATCAAGCTTCAAAGGATTCCACCACAGTTTTTAGAAAATGGACTTACTGAGAAACTCACCTCAAGGATGCACATCTTTCTATACAAACAGAATTCCAAATTCCAAGTTCATAAATTTATGGTTTCTCTAACAATCCCTAGCTCATCCATTTCTGGAACCAAGTCGGACACCTCAAATTTCTAAAATCTAAATATCTATTATTACTATTTGAGGTTATCATTTCAAACTAATTCATCATACCCAGCTTGAGGATAAGCTTGGGGGAGATGACAACTTTCGAGCATGGAATTATAGGATCTCCCTTATCCTTGAAGAAAATGATTTGGATCAATATATCAATAAGGAAGTTCCAGAACCAAAGGATATGAGGCTAAGGCTCTCCATAAGAAGAAATTGATCAAGGCCAAGAGAATCATTGCAGATTCTAGTAAGGATCATCTCATCCCCCATGTATCATCCTTGAAGACACCTAAGGAGGTGTTCGATGCTTTTACGAATTTGTTTGAAGGAAATAACATAAACCAAAATATGGCATTGAGAATACATCTAAATAATGTGAAGATACAAAAATTAGAGAACATGCAATCCTACTTCACAAGGATTTCTCAAATCAAGCAACAATTTGAAGCAATCGAAGAGACTGTAGAAGAAGGAGATATTTGTATGACAACCTTGAATGGTCTCCCTATATCATGGGATTCATCCATTCAAAGAATATGTGCCAGAAGGAAGTTGATCAATTTCAACAAACTCTAAGAATAATGCACACAAGAAGAATATCAACTCATAACAAGAGAAGAGAAGATGGGATCAACTGAAGATCAAGCTCTCATAGTTCACACTAGAAGATATCATATAAAGCAGGAGGATCACCATCACACAAAAAATGGAGGACCATCATCACAAACGATAAAATAATTTCAGAAGAGATCCTTCCAACATTCGATGCTACACTTTTTATGAGAAGTAACATTACTCCAGAGATTGTCCCAGAAATAGAGGCTCCTTCAATCAGAATTTAAATAAGAAAATGCATCATACTCACACCGTTGAAGATGATGAACCAACAATAAACAGTCTGAAAGAATAAATTGATTCTTCAAGTGATGAAGAATATGTCCTAATCTCAGCACTCACGGGCACTATATCACATGGAATCAAGGACTGGCTTGTATATAGTGTGTCATCCAAACATATGATGGGATACAAAGAATAATTCATCAATATGTCTAAGAATGAGTCACCTAACAAGGTGAAATTTGGGGATGATTATCAATACCCGATAAAAGGAAGTGGAGAATCTTCCTACAAGCTAGACTCCAAGTAATCTTTGAAGATGAAATATGTGTTATATGTTCCAAGATTGAAGAAGAATCTTCTCTCCATGTATGCACTAGATGCAAAGGGAATAAGGGTTGCATTCATTGATGGACAATTCCTATTGTGGCCAAAATGAAAGACAATATATGATGCAACAGTGATTGTAGAGCAAGAGGGATGCATGTACAACTTGAAGGGAAAACCTAAACAAGTATTGGTTCATGACTCCATAGAACCAAGTGAACTATGGAACAGAAGGCTTGCACATGTGCACTATAGAGCTATCGATTGCAAGCAAAGTGGTTTCAAGATTTCTAGAAATCCAGACAAAGCATGAAGGGATTTTCAAGAGATGTACATAAGAAAAAGAACACAAAGAAGAAATTTCCCAGTAGTGAAAGAAAAGAAAAAGGAATAATGGATATAATCCACTCATATGTCTACAGGCCCATGTCATCAATATCACTAAGAGGGTATGTATACTATGTTTTCTTTATATATGATTTCTCTTGTAAGACTTGGATATATTTCTTGAAAGGTAAAAATGAACTATTGAATAAGTTCAAGGAATTCAAAGCCTTGGTTGAAAATCAAACTGAAAAGAAGATCAACACTTTGTGATCAGATAATGGTGGAAAATTCACCTTGAAAGATATCAAGGAACTTTGCAGAGAATGTGGGATTAAGAGGGATTTGAGCACTCCATACAATCCTCAACATAATAGAATTGTAGAATGAAAGAACAAAACAATAATGAAATCAATGCTACATGACCAAGATCTTTCGATGCACTTATGGTAAGAAGAAACAAGGAAAACTTTGTATTTACAGAACCATACTCACCAAGTACTGGACAACAAGACTTTTGAAGAGGATTTCTCATAAGAGAAACTATAAGTTATCCATCTCAGAATATTTGGTTTCCTAATGTATATACACATCCCAAAGGAATCATAGGACCAATCTCAATCCTTCATGAAGGAAGGAAATATTCGTAGGATACAGTGACACTTCAAAGGCCTATCAAATATACTTCCCGGGATTCAAAAATATTGACATCGGTAGAGACATAACACTTGACGAAGACTCAGCATACTACAGATCCATAAAAATATGTATTATAGAAGTCAAAGAACCTGAGACAACTAGAGTGCGATACATGGAAATAGAAGAAAGAGTTCCAGAAGACCATGAAGATCGCAACATGGAATAACCACAATATCTTGTAGAACAATTTCATGAGAAGAACTCCCACAAGAGAGAAACAACATGGGCATGGGACCTAATACAAGATGTAAGAACGTATGGTGCTCCATATGGGATGCATAGAGAAAGGAAGAGACCTAAATCATACAACAACTATGTGTCCCTTATATGTGACATCATTGATAAAGAACCTTCCCATTATGAAGAGGCTGCAGAAAATCAATAATGGAAGGATGGCATGATTGAGGAGTATCATTCGATCATGAAGAATGATGTGTGGGAGATAGTTCCAAGAATAGAAAGGAAGTCTGTCGTGACTTTGAAGTGGATCTATAAGATGAAGCATGATGGAAATGGTAGCATTGAGAAACACAAGGAAAGGCTTGTGGCATGTGGCTTCTCCCAAAAGGAATGCATAGTCTACAAGGAGACATTTGCACCCATAGCAAGATACACTTCCATCAGATCTACACGTGTATTGGTTGCAGTAATGAAATGGAAGGTACACCAAATGAACATCAAGACAACATTCTTGAATGGTGTAGTTGAAGAGGAATAGTACGTGGATCAGACACATGACAGGAGACTCATGTGTGAAAATTGAATAAACCCTTGTATGGATTGAAACAGAAACCCGAGGCATGGTACAAAAGGATGGATAGCTTCCCGATGAGATTACGATTTACCAAGAGTAAAAAATATCCCAAACTTTATTTCAAGGTTGAAGGCAGAAGACTAGTGATGATCCTACTATATGTTGATGACTTGTTTCTGACAAGGGAGGTTGAACTCATTGTAGATGTAAAGAGGAAGCTTGCCACTGAGTTCGAGATGAAATACCTAGGGATGATGCCCTACTTCTTAGGCATGGAGGTATGGCACAGTGCGAATGGGATTTTCCTTGGTTAAGGAAAATATGCAATGGATATTCTGAAGAGATTTAAAATGTTGTATTGCAAGGAGATAGCCACACCTATGGAATCAAACTTGAATATATTGTGTGATGCTTCATCAAATATAATTTTTCCATGATGTATCATCATATGATTGGTTCATTGATGTACCTAATGAATACGATACCAGACATATTCTTTGATGTGAACATCCTGATCCAATTCCTGACATATCTAATACATGTTCACCTGATAGATGCAAAGCATGTATTGAGGTACCTTAAGGGTACAGTTGATTATGATCTCAAGTATGATGCAAATAAGAAGATTAACTTGCAAAATTATGTTGATTCAGATTGGGCAGGAAGAACCACTGATATGAAGAGCACTTCAAGATGTTTCTTCATTTTGGGATCTGGTATGATCTCGTAGTTTAGCAGAAAGAAATCCTACGTGGAACTAAGAATAGTAGAGGCAGAGTATGTTACAGCATGTTCAGCTAGTTGTGAGGCAATATGGCTTCGAGAGATACTATTTAATTTGTTTGATCTCGAGTTAGAGGCGAATTATATATTTTGTGACAACCAGAGTTACATGAAGTTGTCAGCGAACTTGGTGTTCCATGACAATTCAAAGCATATTGAGAGAAAGTATCATTATATACGAGATATGGTGCAGGGAGGAGCAGTGAAGCTCTGGTACATGGTGAAGAACGAGAAGATAGTCGATGTGTTAACCAAGCCGCTAGACAGAGTGAAGTTTAAGTACTTCAGAGAGAGACTTGGTGTTATCTAGATCAAGGTCTCTAGGAAAAGGGAGGGATGAGATCCTGCATGGTGGAAGACGTAGGTTGTTCTTAGATGTAATCAGTCCTGATGTGTGTTGATCCTATTTTTGTCACCATTTTCGGCTGGTAAATTACACTTTTTGACATTTATTTTGTCATCGTTTTGACATATTTCTATCATACAACTTATCATTCAGCCGTAGTTTTGAACATATTTGGATTTATGAAAGTTATGGTTTATTATTGTTATTTCACGATTTTATTAATTAAATCTGATGCTATTTGAGAACATGTTTGATATATGTGTGAATTTGTTTGCAGGTTATAGTTCTTGAATGAGCTAACGATTGGATACACATCACGCTAGATATGTGTAGAGTGCATCCAACTCACCATCCAGCTCGGAGATTAAGCCACGCGTTGTTTATGGCATATTCCAAAGTGTGAAAGCATGGAACCGTTTTTAGTTGCTATGTCTCCATGCATCTAGATGTTATAATGACCATCATTCTAGAAGGATTGTCAGCTTTCCTTCTCTATTCAACACCATAACACCAGCCCACGTCAAAGAATATCCTCACACCACAGCACGCACAATGGAGAACCAGCACGGAAGGAAAAAGGAGAAGAATTATGTGTTGGCATTCAATCAGTTGTTTGTAATGATGGTTGACCGTTTTAGGATCATTCGACCATTGAAAGGGTCGACCAGCTCATCCCTGTAAACACTATTATATATTCTCCTCCAAGCGAGCGTAGTTAGCTAGTTCTTCATTCTGTCAGTTGATTTTGAAGAGAAACTTTGTAATACTATTCCGCATTTTAATAAAAGTTACATTCCTGATGTGTATGTGATCTTGTTCATGTAATCGTTTGGCGAAGCGTCAACCTGGTTGCTGAGAGGGCCCCTCATCAACCAGTGGTTTTCATTATTGTGTGTGTTTTCATCATCTCCTTCCTTACAATTAAGTAGGTTCATTTCCAATTTGTCTCTGTGATTAAGTTACTGTAATCATTTATTCTCTTGTTTCTATAATGTATGCTTGTTGAAGTTTCTATCATCCATATTACACTGTTAATATAGTCTCCATTTCATAGATTAAAAATAATTGGTTGCACACAGTGTTTTCCTTTAGTTTCCTTTCCAGTCTTTTCCAACTTATGATTTAATTTCATGTTGATAATTACACAGAGTAGATTGCTTTAATATCTTAGAATCAAGTTGCAGTTTTGTTAAGTCTTGTCTTGTTATAAGTTTGCTTTGGTTATATTTTAGTTTGCTTAATAATTCAATAGGTAATAATTCCCTTATAATCATGAATTAGCTTAAGTTATTTTGTTGTTAAATTTGATCACTAAGTAGGTCTGCTTACTGTTCTTTATGCATTTTGTATTCATGTGCACAAAATCAACTGATAGTTAGATCATTTAGGCTATTTTAAACTGTTTTCTTTATACAAACTATTATCCAGATATCCTGTTCAACCTGTCATTCAGACCCACCTTCCAGTCTGTTATCTAGACCTTCGTTCGACCTGCAGTATTCCCAATTTGTTTTTAAGCTTGTTTAAAACCTTGTTTCTTTAACTTTTGATAGTATGTTCTAATTGTGATTATTAGATAATTGTATGTTCATCATTAGGATGTTAGGTTCGATTATTTAAAGTATTATCAAGTTCCATCCTTATTTTCAACCTTCTCTTACCTAAATATGCTTTGAGTTATGTTTTGTTTTGTTTCTTTTGTCTCTGATTCCCTTATTCAATATTGTTGTAATGCGTGGTAATTATATCTTTAGTTTGGTTTGATTTATCCTTGAGTATAATTATTTTAGGGTTAGACATGTTAAAGTTCTAGAAAAGTACACCAGTACCTTGTAAATTGATAATAGCAATAGAACCTGTTTCTTTCACTATGTGGTTACTTTGTAGAACATGATTTAAAGAAGTTATCTTTATTAAGTTTTCTACTTGCTTCTTATTAAAGTTATATTTATTAAGTTTTCTACTTGTTTCTTTTATCAAATTGTCTACTTGTTTATAAGTTAGTTTCCCTTTGTAAAATTCATTTTCCTATGGAATAAATCATCATGTTTACTATCACTTGTAATTAACTTCATAGTTGAATTTATAGGATTTTGACTCGGTTTTTCATTTTGAAAGATATTTCGATCTTTTCTTTGTTAAATATTTCCACGACAACCTAGGAACCCCTCTACCTTCTCATATACTTTGTGTCAACTTTACGTTTACCAACCTCGGTTGATAATTAAATATTAGGTGAATTAATTAAGACATTATAACACCCAACATTTTTGGCGCCATTGCCGAGGAGTTGTTCAGTAAGGTAGAATAAGTAGAATCCCCTTATGAATTTTTATAATAGGTTGGTGGCGGGAGAGCGGTAAGATGAGAGGTAAGAACCTGCGCATCTGTTATAACAGGCACCCCCAAATCTAGCAGTAGTAGTATTAGTAGCATAGGTTTCCCTTTAGTTTAATTTTTCATGAACAGGCCTAGAGATTCTAAGCATAGATATGTTAGAGCTAATTCTCAAAACCTTATTAAAATCCATACTAACCTTTATGAGGGATGAAATACCCCAACCACTAACTCAGCATAAAGGTATCAGAGAACCCACATACGAAGTAGTTCTTCTTGGAGACCTAAATAATTTATAGGAGAAACCATAGACGAGGAAGAAATCCTGGAGAGAAGTCCTAAGGATCTCGTTGCTGAAGAAATTCAAGAGGGTCAACCTTTGGAAATCCTTAATCCTCCACTAGTACAGAAACCTAACAATACAACCTTCTCATTAGTAGGGGATCCTAACTTTGTTGATTTCATTGATCCTTCCCAGCTACAAGCCCTCTTTGGCAGCTCAACAAATACAGTTATTTTGCAAATAGAGACCTCCACAGTAGCACCTACTATTCCTATAGAATCTAATAAAAACATAGTTTATCGTAGGAATATCTCCCCCGAAAAAGAACATTGGGACGACCTATTATCACCTCGAAAGGAGCCTCCAAGGTACACACTCTTTAGGAATAAAACCTACATGGAGCGACGGGGAGAGAATGAAGATCATGACAAGGTTAGAAATGATGAAGGAGAAAGATAAAATCGAACAGAAACTACCTTCGGGTTCCCTATTTTAGACACTCCACAAGATATAAATATGAAGAAATCCCTCCTTCCTCCTTACCTACTTTCTATGGGAAAATTAATGAAGACCTGGACACATTTTTGTTCAAGTTTGACATCCTCTATAGAAGTTATAACTATCTACAAGATGCCCATAAATTAAAACTTTTTCTTGCTACACTGAAAGACTCTGTCTTAAGATGGCTCATGGGATTAGGAGAATATAGTATCAGGACCTAGGAAGATATGAAAACTACATTCTTACGAAAATACCAAGAGTATTACAAACCAAGAGACTCTCAAAACGATATCTTTAAGATACATCAACTCGAAGACGAGATCTTGGAAGACTATCTCGAAAGATTTAGCTATACATTACATAAATCTAAACATAATGACCTTCATGAATACGCAGTGCAAACACTCTTCATTAAAGGGATCTCAGAAGACCTGGTATAAAACCTCAATCTCATGGCATCCGACGATATCTCTCATAAAACTTTTACACAAATTGGGGAGATATGTAGAAATTACTCTAGAAGTAAGGGGAAAGTTGGAAGGAGTCTTCGGGAGCCTTATAATAGGAATCTAAAAGGAAATACTCCCATTTCAGGAGGATTCAGAAGGATAGAATTAGGAAACCTATTGGAAAATTTCAAAATTGATATTTTAGGAGCAATGGATTCCCAACTAGATGCGTTACAAGCTAAGAAAATACAAGAAGAGGAACGAGCAGCAATGAGCATTTTTTATCCAAGATGCAGAACTAAACATACCCAATGGTAATTCCCATTAAATAACATCTTCGTATGTCATATCTGCACGGAAGAGAATCCAACAGACAATTTCCCATCGTTACTAGGGTTACAAGCCATATACAAGAGTGGGGTTGTTGGTGAAACATCCAGGAGGCCTCCTTGGCAACCAAGGGATTTGCCACCATATCATAATTTCTCACCATAGCCTCCACCTTATTACCAACCTTACGAACTACCTCAACAATGGAACACTACAAGTTGGCAGCATTGGCCACCCCGGTATCCTCCTCCTCCTCATTTTACTCAACAACAGTATTGGCCACAGGGGTGGAGGGGAGAATACTACCCCCAACCACCACCTGTCTCTGCACCTAATCATCTATATCCTCAGCACTTAGCCAATACCCAACCATTTTTACCAGGTTTTGTGCCTCTAGTTCCCCTTATTACACAACAACCTCATCAATTCCAAAATACAAACCCTCCATGACCTACATTGTTACCTGCACAACCGATACCTAATCCAAATAATAAGCCAACTCAAGCTCTTAATAGCATTGAGTTACAAACTCTTCCATCCTACAGTATTTCGACTGTACCTGTACATGAGATACAATTACGATTTGGAAGAGTTGTAAATGACAGACCCAAGTCATCAGTCATCATTCGTGAAGAGAATGATGAATAAGATTCAAATGGAGTCGTGAATGATGCTATTCTGCAGGATGTGGATGTTCCAAAGATCCCAATGCATACCCATCCTCAGCGAGAACCCATTCAAGAACAAAGGATTCCTCCATTTTCGAAATGACTAGCAATAGAAAAACCTGTGGTTTGTCTCGAGTATGATATTATGAACGAACTAAAGAATATTTGTGTCAAAATTTATCTATTATAGGCTATTAAGGATATACCAATTTACAGTAAGGTAATAAAGGAACTATGCATTAAGCGCCCAGGAAAGAAGCAAAAAGACCCCCTCAAAATTCATGTTATAGGAGAGATGTTTGAGTGTATGACAGACCAATCTCGAATTGCAAAATATACAAATCCAGGGGCCCCAGTAGTAACTGTGATTGTAAATAATACCTTCATAGAGAATACACTTATTGACTTAGGATCTTCCATTAATATGATGACTACCACAGTCTTAGAAGCTTTACAGTTGGGACAATTTCTTCGACCGGCCCCCTCAATTCTGGAACTAGCAGACCGTACTACGGAAAAACCTGCTAGAGTTCTAGATGACATTGTTGTATCAGTAACCTCATGGGAATATCCTGTTGATTTCATGGTAGTAGAATCAAAGGATCCTTCTAAAGGATATCCTATTATATTAGAAAGACCATGGTTGGCTACCGCCAATGCATTCCTAGGATGTAGGGACGGAGAAATGACCATTTCAAATGGGTTGTCCACACAAAAACTGGCTTTATATCCCCCAACACAACCAGTAACTGAAACTTTTTGGTGGTTAGATTTCCCCTTTAGGGATGAAAATATTGAAGATCTCTTCTTTCCTAATGACTACTCCTGGGAACTTCAGGAGCAGACTACTGAGAATGTGTTAAACCAATTTGTCTCTTCAACAACTTGTATAGATTTTCCTTAGTCTTTTTCTCAATTCAATAAAATATTTCGAGATGAGTTTCAAGAAAATATGGCTATCTCAACATTCGTAGAAACACCATGTGCCTTTATAATTCAAGAGAACATAGGGTCTTATACTGTGCCTTGTGAAGGTATCCCTTGGAAAGTTTTACACATAAATGCAGGGTTAACCGAGAGTCAACAAGAACAGTTTCTTAAGGTCCTTAAAATCCAATCTGGAGCATTTGCATGGGAATAAACTGACATGAAAGGTATACACCCTGACACTTGTATTCACCATATTTACATGGATGGCAGTATATCCCCTATAAGGCAACCTCAGAGGAGGATGAATCTTACTTTGAAATACATAGTGAAAGAGGGGTTACAAAAACTTCTCAATGTTGGTTTCATCTATCCTATTTCTGACAATAAATGGGTGTCTCCTCTAGTGGTAGTCCCAAAGAAAGTCACGGGGAAATGGTGTATTTCTGTTGATTTTAGAGAGCTAAATAAGGCCACTCTTAAAGACTATTTTTCTTTTCCCTTTATTGATCAATTGTTAGATATCCTGTCAGGCAAACAATACTTTTCCTTTCTTGATGAGTATAGAGGATATAATCAGATTTTAATAGCACCCGAGGATCAATATAGGACCATTTTTACATGCCCTTGGGGAACATATGCCTATCGAATTTTTCCATTTGTCTTATGTAATGCACCTGCCACTTTTCAGCATGCATTTTTAGGAATTTTTGTTGATCTTATACACGACTATGTAGAGGTGTACATGGATGATTTTACATCCTATGGTAATACCTTTCAAGAGGCCCTTGATAACCTTGAGAAGGTCCTGATTTGATGTCAAGAAACAAACCTAGCCCTTAGTCATGAGAAATGTAAAATGTTATTAACAAAAGGTATAGTCTTGGGGCATCATGTTTCTTCCCAAGGAATCAAGGTGGATCTTGCTAAGATATAAGTAATTGTTGTCCTTCCCTCTCCAAAAACTCAAAAAGAGGTGAGAATTTTTATTGGCCATGCAGGCTATTATCGCTGCTTCATTGAAAATTTCACTAAAATAGATGCACCGATGTAGAATTCCAATGTACATAATCTTGTCAAAATGCTTTTGAAATCTTAAAAGCTAAACTATTAGTGGCACAAATACTTAGGGTTCCCTATTGGTCCCTTCCTTTTCATATATCCACTGATGCCTCTGATACGGCCATAGGAGGAGTCCTAGGCCAAAAAGAAGGCCATCACCTTATGCCATTTATTTTATTAGCAAGAATTTGACCCCTGCTGAACTGAATTATACTGTTACTGAAAAAGAATTTCTAGCAGTAGTCTATTCTATTAATAAATTTCGCCATTACATTACATGATACAAAGTTTTTGTGCCTACGAATCACTCTGCCATCAGATTTTTAATGAATAAACCAATTACCAATGGTAGGGTGACTCGTTGGCTTCTTTTATTACAAGAATTTAACATTACCATCATTGACTGACCTGGTAAAGAGAATTTAGTAGCAAATTTCCTTTCCCGTATCCAAAATGGTGACGGTACTAAACCCGTTGACGATACTTTTCCTGATGAACATCTATTTGATGTATCGGTCCAAACCCCTTGGTTTGCAAACATTGCCAATTATTTAGCATCTGGGAAATTACCAAATCACTTGTCCCCACTTGAGAAACGTTGCATTATAGTTTAGAGCTCTAACTATTCCTGGGTTGATAGTGATCTCTTTCATACTGGCACAAATCTTATTATTAGACGATGCATATGGGAGGATGAAATGATAGATATCCTCCATGCATGCCATGATGGACCATGTGGAGGACATTTTTCTGATAAGATGACATACAAAGTGATGCACTCTGGTTATTACTGGCCGAGCATTTTCAAAGATGCTGCTAAATATGTTAAAGGATGTGATAGTTTCCAAAGAATGGGTAGACCTACGTCATCTGATCAGATTCCCTTACAACCATAGGTCATGATAGAGCCATTTGAGAAATGGGCTCTGGATTTTGTACGACCAATTTCTCTCGTGTCTCATAAAAAGAAGTATATTCTGGTTTACACAGACTACGTTACCAAATGGGTAGAATCTAAAGCTTTTTTTAGGGCCACGGAGAAATCGGTAGTAGAATTCATATATGAAGATATATTCACTCAATTTGGTGTACCCAGAGAAATTGTCACAGACCAAGGCTCTCAATTCACTTCTAAGTTAATGAAAGAACTCACCACAAAGTATGGCATTCGACATTGCAAATCCTCACCTTATCATCCCCAGGCTAATGGCCAGGTGGAATCAACCAACAAAGTATTAGAAGCCATATTAACCAAAACCATTCACTTACATCATAAGGATTGGGCAGATAGACTCCTGGAGGCCTTATGGGCCTATAGGATAACATGGAGAAACACTAACATGGAAAACAAGTCCTTTTACCTATCGAATTTCAAGTTAAGACCTTTCGTATGGCAGCACAATTTGGCATGAATTTGGATGAAGCACGGAAACAACAAGTATTACAGATTAATGAGTTAGATGAAATTAGACAGGATGCATTCCAAAGAACAATGTTAATATAGAATCAAAGAAAGAAATGGAACGATAAATTTATTAAGAAAAAACAATTTAATACTTGAGATTAGGCATTACTATTTGACTCAAGGTACAAAATTTGTAAGGAAAAAATAACTACTCATTGAATGGGTCCATATGAAGTAGTTACAACTTTCGATAATGGGTCAGTAGAAATTAAGACAATTGATGGTTCACAAATTTCCTTTGTAGTAAATGGACATAGACTTAGACTTTACCACCAACCAATATCTAAACAGGATTTCGTACAAAATGTATTGCAGCAAAAGGAGATGGAATTGGTTGAAGAGGAAATTAGTCCTCCTCCTCCTGATCCTTAAATCTATTTTGGGTTGTCATTACTTGTATATATGTAAATATGTTTTTGTTTGCCCGAATAAATAAGAGTCATTTCTAACAAATTAACTACATTTATATAGAGGTTTCACTCCCATGATCACCTGTTGTAGCCTTGTCAATTAAGATGGGAAGACTCTTTTCCTTTTTCTCATTTTTATGAACGCTTTTTGAATAAATATGAATCATCTAATAAGTGATTTTGCATTTGATTACAAATACTTTATCTCTATAAAAAAACTCATGAAGTATTATCTGAAAAGGGAAGTGCTCTAAAAGACTCATAATATAGCTTAACTCTTCCTTTTTGGTTACTATCAAAAATTGAAGTTTGTAGTGCAATTGAAGAATTCTTTGTATATCATCCCTAACCATTTTTTCTATGATTTGTTATGCTTTTATATATGGTATTTTAATTCAGACATGTACATTTCTGATTTAATAGAACAGTTGCTTGAAAGACCTACTCTAATTATCATGTTCTTTAGATTCTCATCTTACACCTATGGACTACTAGTTCATCCTATACTTCGTATCAAAACTTGCCTCTTAAGAATTTTTGTGGTAACTTAAAAGTAAGTGAAATTTCTTCTTGTGGGGAACATTACTGACCTTTTATGAAGAAGATAGACTGAAGGTCAAAGAACAGCTTTAATTTATTCTCTTTTGACATGATCCATAATTAAGGCCATTATAAAAATTACTTATGAGCTTTGTTCTAAATTTGAATTATGTGTTTAGTAGGCTTAGCATGCTCTAGTACCAACCGACTTCCATATACTCAAAATAATTATACGAAGCAAACCCATCGGGGTACTGAAAAGACATGCTGGCAGCGAGTCAATGCTAAGTAAACATCTGAAAAACAAGGAAGCTCGGTAAATGCAAGTAGACCCGTCGGGGTACTGAACAAGTCTGCTAGAAGCAAGGCTATGCTTGCATGGTACCAAGATAAACCTGTCGGGGTACTGAATGAGCTTGCAGACAACGGGGAAATATTAGGTAAAAGAGATCTGGGTAATGCACCACTATCCACATGGTTCAGAAATATGATAATATATCTGTAAAGAAACCAGAATATATATAAATACATGTGTAGGCCAACTGTTTATGATGTCATTATAGAATGGTTGTAAGTTGGGCTTTGATCTGGCCCTCTAATTCAACCAATACCTAGGATATTATTATCCTAGAAGTGGGACCCATAGCTATATAATCTCACAAACTCTAGGGTAAATTCAAAAATATTATTGAGATGACAAGAAATCCTTACAATGAGGCATGGATGACTAGCTTTTCCTATGGCATTTTTCAATTATACTATCATTATTCACTTGATCTTTCTAAGCACTGTTGTTTCTTATAAATGTACATTCTGAATCATTTCCATTTACTAGTTTTTCTTTTTCTTGCAAAAAAATGATCACAACATGATAGAACTCTATATTAAACTATTTTGAAATTACTTAGTTTTTCTTGCATGGCTTGACGACACGCCATAGTTTTGGTTTGGGGGAGGAAGATTATGCTATAAAGATTATACTGTCTTTATTTTTCTGACTATTTATATAAAGGTTCATTTATCTTTGACAAATGACAAGTTTTTTTAGGATAATTAGCAGCAATCCGAACCACTGAAGCATGTTTTTACAGAAAAAACCTATATGAAGGATCATATGCAGGACCATAGGAAGGGTCAAATGCTGGTCCGAATGAAATGCCAATTGACGATCTGAATAAAAAATGTGGTATTATAGCACTACTGATTAAAGCATGTCAAGGTGTTAGCTTAATTTTGTTTTTGGGAAAAAAGTTAAATTAGTGGAGCTATACCTATGATTATTAAGTCACATCTACACGCTTACAAGGGCACTACAATTAATTTCAACCTATGATTTTGTATGATTTTGACATAGTATGATCTATCTTAAACCCTCATACGGATGTGATATGACCCTAGGAACTTTTCAGTCATCATTATACTGTCATCACACCTATCCCCTTACCCAATCGCACACATAAACTATCAAATGATCGACCTTCTTGTTAGTTCAAGTTATTATGGTTGTAAATATGGTTTATGAAATCACATTGATTAATACATTCAACCCGTCTAAAGTTTTACTTTGGAGATGGTTGAAATAATCAAAACCTTACGAGCTCATTAATGCATGCTTCCTTTGATGGCACACGACTCAATATTTGTCATAATGGCACGATCGCCTAAACATGACGAGTCTTGGAGTGATTGTTTGGTTGATTAAATGGAGCACATTTTAAACCACCATCTTGTGATTTTCTTTCCATTATGTTTCCCTCACCTACTATCATCCCTACAGAGCCATTTTATTCACTATCTCTCTGTACCCCCTGCCAACTTTGCATCCTTGCCTCTGTCTAAACAATGTCTAATCGCCTTGAACCCGAAAGCTATCAAGATTTATTTTAGATACCGGAATTTACAAAGAGTGCCGAGAGATCTTCTTTCGAGCTGGGTGGAACCCATTTCTTCACCTGCTGCAAGGATATGATGAAGAAATTTCACTGATTTTCACGATGGGTTTTGATGGTAAGATAGCTAGGGTGGATCATCTCATCTTTTCGGTAACTGAGGATTCTATCGCCCTTGCGACTAAGCTACCAAGAGAGGGAACTCAATGGCATAAACACTGGTTTCTTCCGTGGGTGTCCCACAACTTCTCTCTTAAACCAGAATACCGGCATGTTGTAGGCATCAAAGGATTCCACCGAAACTGGATTAAGCCAAAATACATCAACCCTTTGACTGTCATCATTGACCTTATCACCTGCGAGGGTAAGTTTAGTGTATTCAAAGCTTTCCATCTTCGTTTGCTAGCACATTTTGTTAATCAACAGTTCCTTAATTTTCCTTTTTATTTCCTTAGAAGCTTGGAGAAAATGTCAATCCAAGTTAGGAAAAATACCATTAACCCTAGAGGCAGTTTATATCACCACAGTCTAATTAAGCTCTTGATCTTGGATCAGCTAAGAGAGGAATCAGACTTGGGATACTTTTGTTTTTAAAGTTCTTAACCCCCATCTCAACATTCGAAAACGCCCTAGGCATCTCCATAATTGTGAATCCAGTCAAATCCCATTTGCAGAGAAGAAAATCCCCAACACTGTGCTCATCGATGAAGATACATCTGAAGCAAGACCATCTGCCCACTCTACCCCTGTTAATCCTGTTTCTGCTGAATTTTTACCTTTTCCACGAATTCGTACTAGGGACCAGAAGGTGAATTTTTCCCAGTCCATTTTTCAACCCATTGTCCAGACCACGGTTTAGCCCGATATTCAGTCCAGTAATCCAAATAGAATGGATGAAGAAAATAAACCTGACCCAGACTCCCCTCTGTACACATTGGCTAGTGTCTTAGTTGAATTACTTAAAGATGTTGGTCATGAGACCGTCCCTACACCTACTTAGGGCAAAAGTCCTAAAATACAAGCTCCCTCAGTTGACCTCGAGATACCATCCAAGGAATTGAGTCCGCATCCAGACCCAAAGCAGCCTACAGAACCTTTCACTCTAATCAACCAACAGTAGACCAAAACCACGAACCTTTCTCATGTGTCCTAATTTGTTTATGTGATTAATTATATGTAATCATTGACTCTCTTGTTTCTGTAATGTATGCTTGTTGAAGTTTATATCATCCATATTACACTATTAGTATGGTCTCTATTTCATAGATTAAAAATAACCGGTTGTGCGCATAGTTTTCCTTTAGTTTCCTTTCCAATCTTTTCTAGCTTATGATTTAATTTCATGTTGATAATTACACAGAGTAGATTGCTTTAATATCTTAGAATCAAGTTGTAGTAGGTTTAGTTTCGTTAAGTCTTGTCTTGTTATAAGTTTGCTTTAGTTTTATTTTTAGTTTTTTTAATAATGCAATAGGTAATAATTCCCTTATAATCATGAATTAGCTTAAGTTATTTTGTTGTTAAATCCGATCACTATGTAGGTCTGCTTACTATTCTTTATGCATTTTGTCTTGATTTGCACAAAATCAGCTGATAATTAGATCATTTAGGTTATTTTACATTGTTTTCTTTATACATACTATCATTCAGATAGCCTGTTCATCGTGTCATTCAGACCCACCTTCTAGTCTATTATCTAGACCTTCATTCGACCTTTAGTATTCCCAATTTGTTTTTAAGCCTATTTAAAACCTTGTTTCTTTAACTTTTGAATTATGTTCTAATTGTGATAATTAGATAATGGTTATGTTCATCATTAGGACCTTAGGTTCGATTATTTAAAGTATTATCAAGTTCCATCCTTATTTTCAGCCTTCTCTTACCTAAATATGTTTTGAGTTATGCTTTGTTTTGTTTCTTTTGTCTCTGATTCCCTTATTCAATACTGTTGTAATGTGTGGTAATTATATCTTTAGTTTGGTTTGGTTTATCCTTGTGTACAATTGAGTTTAGGGTTAGGCATGTTAAATTTCTAGAAAAGTACACCAGGACCTTATAAATTTATCATAGTAGTAGAACCTGTTTCTTTCACTGTGTGGTTACTTTGTAGAACAACATTTAAATAATTTGTCTTTATTAAGTTTTATACTTGCTTCTTAATAAAGTTATCTTTATTAAGTTTTCTACTTGTTTCTTTTATTAAATTGTCCACTTGTTTATAAGTTAGTTTCCCTTTGTAAAAGTAATTTGCCTATGGAATAAATCATCATGTTTACTATCACTTGTAATTGGACATTCCTTAGTTTGCACATATTTGTAGAAGTTAAGTTAGATTTGATTCAATTTAGTTTCTTTACTTCTTTTGAAAGCCATTTTGACACTACTCCTCCACCAGTTCCGATCACAGTAAATGTATATCCACAGAACAATCAAGGAGAGTGGAACTAGATAATTTAGTTTAACCATTATGTACATTTGTTAATTTCATGTATAGCTTAGTTGTTGAAATTTGTAAAAGTATCTCCAGTTGTTGTAATCTTGTTTCCCATGTTATAATGCCTTGTATAGTTAGTTTCTAAAGTTTTTTATGAAGCTTTCTAATTCTTAAATTAAAAAGTGGGATAGTTAAGTAATATGAAGTTTACTTTCTTAAAGTTTACTTGTTTATATCTTTACCTTTCAGTGTTTGCCTATAGAGTAGAGTAGTATAGCTTGATACTGCTCTAGTCTAATATTCTGTTTTGGTTTAATTACCTTCATAGTTGAATTTATAGGAGTTTGACTCAGTTTTTCATTTTGAAAGATATTTCGATCTTTTCTTTGTTAAAATATTTCCACGACATCCTAGGAACCCCTCCACCTTCGTATATACTTTCTGTCAACTCTAAGTTTACCAACCTCGGTCGATAATTAAATATTAGGTGAATTAACTAAGACATTATTACACCCAACAATGTGATCCCATGATAGAGATGACGACAGACCGAAATATGCATATGCATTAGAACGATATCTCACATGGGAAGGAATACAGGTTGTTCCCAAATGTAATAAATCCTAGCATAGTATGTAGGTTGTCCCGAGACGTAATCAATCCTGTCATGCCATCCACAGATGTAATGAGTCATGGTGTAGTACACAGGTTATCCCTATATGTATTGAGTCTTAGAAGGTTGCCCTTGGATGTAATCATTCCTGGCGTGGTATGCAGGTCATCCTTGGATGTAATGAGTCCTCGAGGTTGTCCTTGGATGTAATGAGTCTTGGCGTGGTACACAGATTGTCCTTGGACATAATCGATCCTTATGTGTTCCTATGTTGAAGATGATGAGAGGTCACAAGGCACTTGGTGTGTGCATAGGCAATTCTTGCATAGTGGTAGACGTAGGTTTTCATTGAGATGTTATGAGTCCTGGCATACTCTTATGTTGGTAGAATGTGAGCTAACCATGGAGAGACATCATCACTTGGTGTGCTCCGTAGCGATTCTCGCATAGTGGTAGACACAAGTCATCTTTGAGACATAATGAGTCCTGCCATGCTCTTATGTTGGTAGAATGCAGGTGGTCTGTTGTATGCATTTGGGATGTGCTCAATGTGGGATGATGAGGTGATACATATATGACGAGATGACATTAGGAGATGCAAGAGATTGCAGTTTCAATGTATTGTATGGTCCTGTGATGTACCTATATGATGAATTTCTCATTGATATGATGAATACCTAGCTGGGAACTTGCGAGGAACCTCTTGCAATAAATAATGAAAACACATGATGTAACATAAATAACAAATCACATAATAGATTTTATTTATCACAGGCCACTTCGAGGGGGAAACCTCCTTTGAGCAAGCTCAATACAAAATAACTCATGGATTCTTTCATTGGACTCAACACATACTTATATACTAAGTATAATATAAACAACTATTACTCCCCATGAATGTGGGATAATACAATATAATCTGGCATGACTTACAATGCATATCTTCCCAACAAAAATATACTAATAAATTAAAGAGAAGGGTTAACACAGGTTCCTAACATCCCCTCCCTCTTAGAAAATATTTGTCCTCAAAGATTTAGATGTGGAAATTGTTGCTTAATCTGAAAGAGTGGTTCCCATGTAGCATCCTCTAGTTGCATGTCGTGCCACTGAATTAATACCTCTATGATGGATTGAGAGTGAAGCTCACGAGTGCACTTATTGAGGATGGCCTTTGGTTTCAAAGTGATGGATCCTTCATTATCCAGTTCTGGTAAAATATTTTGTGCTCTGATGTTGGTTCCAAGAACTTTCTTAAGACAAGAGACATGAAATACTTGATGAATGCAAGAAGAAGGAGGAAGTTTCAATTTATAAGCAACAGACCCAATCATCTGAAGAATATTATATGTCCCATAGAACTTTGGACCATCTTCTGACTCCCTTTGAGTTTCAAGGAGGATCGCTTGTAAGGATATAGACAAAGAAACACCATATCACCGACTTGAAAAGTGCGCTCTTAACAGTGTTGATCAGATTGTTGCTTCATTTGGTTTCTTTCCATTTATATATTGTCCTGCAAAATGTGAAGAATCTAATCCGGTTTCGGAGAACCGTATCAACTGCTTGAACTGGTGAACTGATGGGGGTGTATGGAAGGAGCTTTGGTGGTGCCTGACCATAAACTGCTTCATATGGAGTCATTTTAGATGCAGTATGGTAGGATGTAATGTACCATCCCAAGAGTAATGTGGTATAGTAGAAGGGTCATTGTCCAACCGTTGGATGATTTTAGATAATGAAGAGTCATTGACATAGCCTTGTTCAATAGATTGTAACCAATTTGGAATAGGCATAGAAATAGTTGAAAGAGAAACGTGGTCATCAAATGTGCAGGAAAGTGCATCCACCACAAGATTTTCCCTACCCTTCTTATAAGTGATTTCATAGTCATAACCCATGAGTTTGCCAACCCATTTCTATTGTGTTGGGGAAGAGACCCGTTGTTCTAGGAAATATTTTAGACTATGGTGATCATCCTTGATGCATAAATGATTCCATAATAGGTATGGTTGCCACTTCTATACGACATGAAAAATAACCATCATTTCCTTCTCATATGTAGAGGAGGCTAAATTCTTACCGGAAAGGAATTTGCTGGTGAACTCAATGGGATGTTCATCTTGAAGGGGAACAAAACCAAGTCCATTGTCACAAGCATCACTCTCAATAATGAAGGGCTTAAAAATATTGGGCATAGCTATAACATGTGTGGTACACATAGCTTGTTTCACTTTGTTAAATGCACACTCAATAGCATGTGCCCATGTAAAAGCATCCTTTTTAAATAGAGTTGTTAATGAAGTTGTGATATTCCCATGATCCTTTACAAACTTGCTGTAGTAGCCAGTCAGTCCCAAAAACCGACAAAGACTCTTGGGTGTTTGAGGATGTGACTGATTTTTCATGGCATCTATTTTGGCAGGATTTACGCGAACCCCTTGTGTTGAAACAATATTCCCGAGATACTCTACTTCCTCCTGCCCAAAAACACATTTAGACTGGTTGGCATGGAGATTATGATCACAAAAAAATTTCTACACAAGATCCAGATGTTGGATATGATTATTCCATGTTTTACTATAGATGAGTATATCATCAAAGAAGACCTAAATGAAGTGATGCAAGTAGGACCAGAATATTTTATTCATTGATTGCTGCAATGTGGAAGTAGAATTCGTGAGTCCAAATGGCATGACCAAAAACTCATAATGGCCATGTTGTGTGCGAAAAGATGTTTTAGGGATATGATCCTCATGAACCTAAATTTGGTGATACCCAGAACGAAGATCCAACTTGGAGAAAAAATTAGCACCATGAAGCTCATCAACAACATGAATTGGAAACTTATCCTTGCATTAGAGGAAATTTCAACTCAAAATGGGCCTCCTAAAATGAACTCATAAAATAATAGTTAAAATAATAAAATAATATTTATTAATTTTGGAGGAAGAAAAGAAAAAAAATACTTTTTTGTTTGTATTTTTGACATATCTCCTTGTGTTTTTACTCAAATTTTGATCGGGAGAGCTCATTGGATGCGGAATTTAATTCCGCATCCAACGAGCTCTCCCGATCGAAATTTGAGTAAAAACACAGGGAGATATGTAAAAAATACAAACAAAAAAAGTAGTTTTTTTTATGATACCTATCCCCAAATTTATATTAAAAAAGTGTTTAAGACCTATACAGTATTTCAAATTTAAAGCAATTTCATTGGCTAACACATGATGACATGGAATTTGAATAAAAGTTAAAAGGCCCATTTTGAGTTGAAATTTCCTCTAATGATTGTGATGTGATTAAGTGCTCGAAATTCAATGCAGAGGCACCATGACCCATCTTTTTTTCAGACAAGAAGGGATGGTGAAGAAAAGGAATTGGTACTAGGGTGAATAATACCTTGCTTTAACAAGTCCCAAACAAGCATCTCAATCTCTGTCTTTTGGAGAAACAGGTATCGATAGGGCTTGATGTTGGGAGGTAAGCTTCCAGGAAGGAGTGGAATACGATGGTCCTATGGTCTTGAAGGTGGAAATCCAATGGGCTCAACAAAAACACACGCATATCAATCCAAAATTTGTTGTAGATCCAAGGGAGTAGTTGATACCACTGAAGGTTGCACCTGAATGAAATGGAGCTGAGCGATGACACCATGTGAATTCTTATTAAAGATATTTTCCATGCAATGTGAAATGATGACGCTGAGAGACCCTAGTTGTAAGCCCTTCAATATGTGTTTTTTCCCATTGACTGAAAATTTCATCCAAAGTTTATAAAATTCCCATAAAATGGGTCTAAGTGTGTGTAACCATTGAGCTCCCAAAACCACATCACATCCACCTAAGGGTAAGGAAAACATGTGAGAGTGCAAGTTATAATATCCCATAGATATTCACACATTACGACACGTCCCTTTGCTAGGTAAGGTTCCCCCATTGGAAATCATAACTTCAAATATGGAGCAAGGATGGAAAAAACAATCATCGTATTTGGCGATCCTCGAGTCAATGAAGTTATGAGTGCTACCAAAATCAATGAGTATTGTAAGAGGGAGATTTTTGAAGGAACTCTTGACCCTTATGGCTTGTGGGGTGGTGACTTCGGCTAAAGCATGGAGATATATCTATGGATGGAAATCCTAAGTAGGAGGGTCAACATGCAGCTCTTGAATGTCATCCTCATCATCTACTGGATCCTAAGCATGTAAAAAAATTTCAAGTGCAGGAAGAGAATCCACATCCACAAGATAGAGCTTTTGCACAGCACATCAATGTCCCTGAGTGAATTTCTCATCACAATTATAACAAATCCCTTATTATCTATGTGAATTCATCTTGGATTCAAATAAATTATTGATAGGAGTGGTTCTAGGAGCTAGCGGGATTGGAGGTCTTTAGGGAACCATATTTCTGAATGGAACAAAAGTGGATTTGGAGCATTGTTGAGCCATGATCTTGTCCTCCACCAACTTAGTCAACCCTAGGTCTTCCATCACTATGTTGGGAGAAAAAAATTTAACCTTAGATCGGATTGCATCCTTCAGGCCATTGATAAAACAACTCATGTAGAATACATCAAACAATCCTTTTGTGTGATTGGCCAGTTTCTCAAATTCTGTTTGATGCTCCCTCATAGTGCTAGTTTGGCGAAGTTTGGTGAGTGTTATTGTGAATTCATCAAAAGCACTAGGGCCAAATCGTTGCAAAAGGAGTTGGAAAAAATCTATGCAATTTGGCTCTTCATGAGCCTTGATGTACCAACAGAACCATTGAAGGGATTCGTGGTTGAATGTTGAAGATGGAGGCCAAGAAATTTTTTATCCAAATCTTGGAGCTTAGTCTTGAGGGTGACAAGTTCTTCTTCCATTTTTTTTTTCTCCTACGCGGATGACAACCATAACCGATATTTTTTTTGGAGGGGGGAGTGGGGGCGAGTGGGTAGAAAAAGAAAAGCATAAAGGTTTTTAGAAAAGGAAAAGTTGGAGTTGGGAAAAACTCTGGTGGGTAATTGGGGTTTGACTAGGTTTTGGACACTTTCTAAGAGACGGGGAAGTAGAAAATGAGAATTTCAAAATCGGGGGGAAAGAATGGGAAAATTTGTTAGAGAGGGACAAGGAAGCAGAAATGGGAAACAAACAATGTGGAAAAATTTGAAGGATATTGGTTGAGAATCGAAAAATTTATGGAAAACCCTAAAAAAAGGACAAATGTGGGATTTCAGGCTTCAGGAAGTGGAATTTGGGATAGGGTCCTCAAGGAAGGAAATATGCACAAGGGAATTACAGGGATTCCAGTGAATTGTCAAGGAAAAGGGAGCTAAAACAAAGAAGATATGACTAAATTTTATTTTTTTTCGGTTCAACGGAATTTATCTGTGGAAGCTTTGGACAAATACAATACACACTTTATTAATTGGAAATAGATATGGACCCCATGTATGTTCGGCTTCCTAAGGTTCAGGGGATTCACTCGACCACCAATGCTATGTAACGACTTATGTATTGGTGCAGTACCCCTCACTCCACAGTTCAGTTAATAATGATAACTACTTTTCCACAAACGACAACTCTTGGTTTACCTCACAAGCGGGAGTTAGTCAATCAGGTAGGGGTCGTTTCCCTTTTTTCTTGGCAGGTCCTCTCAATGGCCAGTTACTTTGGGGTTCATGTGGTACTCCTCACAATGCGTTTTAGGACTATTCCCAAGTACCTCTGATAGGTAAGCGGATAGGGGTTATTCTCTTATCCGAACCTGCAATGAACAACATATGCAAAGAAGAAGCACAACTGCAATAATTACAATGCTAGGAATCATTGTAAAATAAAAGAATTTGGCAGAAATTACACCTAGCAGGCCCAAGAAAGTGCTCTGATTCCATATGCGAGGAACCTCCTACAATAAATAATGAAAATGCACGATATAACATAAATAACATAACACAAAAGAGATTTTATTGATCGCAGGCCAGTTCGATGGGGCAACCTCCTTTGAGAATTAAGATCAATACAAAATAACTCATGGATGATTGCATTAGCCTCAACACGTACTAATATACTAAGTCTAATCTAAACAACTATTACTCCTCATGAATGTGGGATAATACAATATACTCTGGGACGACGTACAAAGCATATGCGTCCAACAAAAATATACTAACAAAGTAAAGAGAAGGGTTAACACGGGTTCCTAAGAGGACTAGGCCCATAGCCAACATGAAAGAGGGTTGGATTTGTAGAAACTTCATATAACAGATAGATCCAACATATGTCACTATTCAATGATCGACGAGATGAGGACTATGGCAGCAGCGACGATGATGATGATGATGTGACGAAGTGTGTTGGTGATTGTGGCGAGAGAATACCTTCCTAATTAAGAGGGATTGTTGTTGTTTATGTAACTTCAGAATATATTCTGATGTATATTATCATTATATATTGTTATACCCCCATTGGATATGTGTTTTCCTCCTTTCAAGATGTCATTATTGTATATGGTCATTGAGGTAAACCCTTCGTTGTAAGTTGGAGAAATAGTCTCCAAGATTAATATAATAAAATGTATTTTTGAGTCTCCCTAGGTGAAGTCGACCCTACTAGGTCAATAAGTCGGCCCAGTCATGTCTTAGGTCAGTCACTTAATGTGTATAAATAGGGAGGCACCCTCCCTCATTTAGACACACACTTACTCACTCAAGTTAGGATAAGGAGAGAGAGAAGAAGAAGGAGAAGAGAGAGAGAGTTGTAGAATACTTCTTATTCTTTGGCTTTTCCATCTTGTGATATTGTCTTAGTGATGAAACTATTATGAGGAAGTTTGCAAGGTTTTCTCCTTTATGGTTTCCTCGAGGAAAATATTTGTGTCTTGTGTGGCTTCTCTATCTTATGCATCTTGGTGTGCTTGTTATTATTTCAGATAAAGATCCTAATCAATTTGAATTATATTAGAAAAACTAACAAAATTAAGGTTTTGATTATTTACTGTGATGATTTTATGTACTCAACTAACTATATAGTAAGTGAATCAAACTGGAGTTTTGACTATTTAATTGAATGATATCATACAAAATGGTGAGAGGAAATGGATCAACCATGGGTTTTTTTTGTTTTAATAATTACCTCATGAATAGATCATATATTACACTCTATTAGGATGACTATGGTGATTCTATCTACTCAACTAATTGTGGTAACTGAATCAAATTAGGGTTTCAACTATTTAACTGAATGATATCATAAAATATGAAATATCACTGAAATCAATGCATAATAACAATACTATTAGATAATACTACATTCCCCATTGCACAATTTTCATTATCATTAGTAACATATTCATAGAAATAATGCAAATATTGTTTAGAAGGTTTCCATGAATAATGGGCCTATGGTATCTATTTTCGAGGGCATGCCTGGAAAGGGTACAAAAGAGCAATTAATGAGATTTACAAGGAAGAAAGTAAGGTTACAATAGATAAAGTGGTTTAAATGTCATGTTATTTTATCATCTTTATGAATAAGGATAATTCAAGATGACCAGATAAAATATCCAAAGAGGAGCTTCAAACAGTTCTTCATTCATTTGGAAAGGACAAAATTCTCGGTCCCAATGGATGGCCTATGGTTTTTTTTCTTGGGGTTTCTTGAGACTATTGTGTAAGACTTGATAAAATTTATTTAATAGTCAACGATTTTTAGGAATATATTAGTATCATTTAATTCTATTTTCATAGCCCGTTTTTCCCAAACCAATGTTTTGTTATGTACCAAATAGCAAAAAAATGGAAATAATCAGTAGTTACAAGCCTTCATAATCATAGAGAATCAATGGAAAAGAGGCCTCTTCAAGGGTGAAACCTCCCAGTACAATATATATAATGCACAAGGAAAGACGCATATTCAAATGAATCTCATTTATTATAAATAACATATAAATTGGGCACAACGTATTCTATAAATTGGGCTAGACTCGAATTTTTAAAGTTAATTCTCTATACATTTCCACAATTTTGAAGACCCCTATGGGTGTCACTATATTATCTATATAAGTACAAAGGAACATGTATCTGAGCATGCTCGATGAGGAGAAATAAACCATGTATACGTATATTTATATTAGTTACTAATGTTCATATTATTTCATCCTTTATTTGAAGGATCATCCACATTTGTACGTTCACATATGGTGGGCACATGAATCCAAAGAATGGTAACACATTCTTGAAAAGGGAAACCAAAGAGGATCTTGGTGTTTAAAAAGTTGTTAATGGGGGTTGAGGTTTGGAATCAGTTCAAATACATGGTATATATGGGCAGTGATGGATCAATATCCTTGGGTCGATGGATCTATATTGCATATTATTGAAATGCTTGGGTATTTCCACATATTTTGAGGCAAAACGAATCATCGAGGGTGCTTAGTTTTGATTGCTTACACTCCAAATACGAGCGCTTCTCTCCTTTATCTGATATCTTCTACTCACTCATCTACCAAGATTCTACTAATATCTAATTACATTTGTAATGGAAGTGAAGAAGTATAAGATATTGTCTGCAGTTATTATTATTGCTATTTTGTAGGAATAACATCTAAGTCATGTTGCTAATGGTATTGTTTCTCAATTTCTCTTGCAATTCAAGTTGGTATACTTAGACTAGAGTGATTCCTACCCATATGCTTTGTCCTACTCAATTTTAAGAATTTGAGAGCCCTTGTATAGACTGCAAGGACTTATTGGCCTGATATTAAAATCTATTATTTGCTTTGTTATTCTTTGTGTTATTATGGTAGTTAAATAAGCCATTGAAAGAGGCTATAATGCTAAATTACAGTTAACCCATAAAATTTAATTGGAATGACCCTAAATTCCATAATAATTCAATTGGAATGATACTGAATTCAACAATTATGGCAAGGATAGCCACACCAAAGTGATGGTAATGGTCAAATTAGACATTATCTATCCCAAAACGATGACACCCAAAAGATTTAGTGTGTTGAATACCTTACAAAAGGCCAAATTCTTAAGCAATATAGAAAGAAAAAAAAACCTTCTAATAGGAAATAATTTCAAAGCCCTATGATTAAATTGTGTAACTTGGGGCATAATCTAATGGATAATGGGGGGAAATACCCATTTGAAGATATGAAAAGTTATCAATTCAGGCAGAGGCATACATTGTACTCAATCCTTTGTTAAAACGAATGAACAATTCCTTGCATCTTGTGAACATTATTAAACCAATAGTAGCAAAGCATGACCCATGATTTAATTGTTTGGAATCAGATTCTCTTAAGTGTTTGGGAAAAATTACAGCCAATAAATTATTGCTTATAACCACTATTAGATCAAGGAAGAGGTACGATTTTGTAGGTTTTCTCCTAATTCAAGTGTAAATTTAGGCAATACCTCCACTCATTTTCTTATTATGATGATCAACCAATGATGAGCTATTAGGATCGAGTGTTTGAACAAGATGGTTGCATGGTAGTGGATAGATAACACAAAAATATGCAATATATAAACTCATAATTATGTAAATCTAACCCAAATCTAATTAACTTCAAGACCATGATATGTTTGAAGGTTGAGTTAATCACATATGTATTAAACCTTTGTTTGTAATTTAAGATTCTTCAACAAGCCCGCAATTGCAAACGCAAATTGATTTTAATAAGGACATGAAACAATAAACTATTTTCATTTTAACAAATATATCTATCACAATATTAGGGATTTTATTTCAGATATATAAACTTAGATCTAATATAGATCTACTAGATGAATAACTAGATGTGTACCCTTAATCTAATATAGATTTATTAGATCTATTATAAATCTACTAGGTTTATTATAACTCCGCCATATTGATTAAATATGCTCAATTTGGAAAAGACCCATAGGTCCAAGGGTTACAAATATTGACTCTAATACCAAATGTAAGTCCCCATTGGGCCTTAAACACATAATTTTTTAGAAAACAATTACTCACAATTAACTTAATATCAACACATTACTATGAGAAACTTGTAGATCTAAAGTTGGCCAAGCGATTACTGAATGGAAAAACATCGGAAAAGATCTCTCCCAGTTGGCGCCTAGCGTATAGGCTGGAGAGTATGTGTGTCCTTCTCCTTGCGCACCCTGCAATCTCCTTCCACCATGTCAGAAGGGAGTCCAACAAGGTTGCTGACTGGTTGGCAAATGCAGGCGTGGAGTGCGGAGTTGGCTTTTGATGTGACAGGTTAGAAGGTGGTGAAGAGGAGGATTGGGCCCAACAATGTAGCCACCTGGCCACTAGGGATCTCTCTGGGGTAATACAGATGGACGGGAGGACAGATGGAGTTAGGAGGCACGAGCACACCTACATGTGGCCAAGATAATACGGAGTGGGGCCGTAGGCCTAAATGCCCGCCGGCTCTGGTACTTGTACTGCTCCATTATTTTGTTTCATGCCGTTGGCTCTGCCACGCTTAGCACTGGGTGAAAGGACCATTGACCGGACGAGGTCCATTATCTCCGCAGGATGAGAGCTCTCGGTCTAATGATGGGAATGACACAAGATAAGGTCAGGGATGGGAATGCTCCCACGAGTGCTCAACTGTTTTATTTCAGAGATTTTGAAATCTGCTATGACGAGTTCAGCTTTAAAGAGGGTAGGATCGTGTATCTGTCTTTCGTCTTCCACTGTACTTTGGAGCTTGGTCTTGTTAGTGTGCCTCAACTTTGCCTCCCGCTGCCTTTCCTGTTTCCACAGTCTCGCCCAATGGCTCCCAGACGGCAATTCAGAGGGGAGGTTGGACCCGGGGAGGCGTCTGGCTTATATTCAGTTAAGGGGAAATCCCCCAAGCGCCAGACGCGACAAGCCACCTGTGCTCAGCTCCAGGCTCAGGAGGAGGCTGACCTCTACAAGGAGCACATTCCGCTCAGTATCAGGCTAGAGGTCGAAAGGGTGGTTGAGGGACTTTGGGCGGAGGTGAAATCCATGCCCTGGGAGAATCTTCACGCGGAGGTTGCAAAATGGGTCCTGGACCCTGGCAACACCGTTGTCCATGCTTCAGCATACGACCGTATGTTAATGACGTATTGGGTTACAGTCCGATTGGTGGGGCACTCCGCAGCGATGCAGGAATCCAAGAGAGACGGTGATTCAGAACCCGTGCCTTTCTGGAAGGAGCACAATTTTGAATGCCACACAACGCACCAGAAGCTCGACATCCTTGCTGCTCGTTTGGGCTTTCCGTTTCACCCTGTGGATCATCGGGCCATGGAGACAACTAGACCTCGGGAGCGGACCATCAGATGTGGTATGGCGGATGAAGGAGGACCGGTGGAATCTCGAAACACAACTAGCCCCATGAAAACAATGTCAGTGCCTGTTCCTGGCTCATAACAACCAGCGGCCTGGATTCCCTCAGCTGCTATCCCTCGCTAGAGCTCCCTCCCCTCTAGTCGGATATGATATCACTCCTCAATCTATGCCTTTTCCAGGTTTCCTTCTCTGTTTGTGTTTTTCCGGTGTTATTTAGTTTAGATAGTCGTAGTTCTTATGTTAATAGGCACCTTTCTATCAATAGGGTTCCCTGCAGAGACAAGACCCTCAATTCGTCAATTTTGATGTGGGTGGGGAAGCAATGTAATAGAATCAGGAATCATAGAAGGAATAGAGGTATTAGGGGGAGCAGGAGGCTATGGAAAAACTCTGTATTTTTTTGGCAAAATAGTTTAGGTCAAGTCCCGAACTGGGTTCCATTGGACTGGACTTAGGCCTCCATGTTTTTGGGTTGGCTTTAGATGTATTTTGCTCGCTAATTTGGCTTCTGTATAGTAATGCATGTTTTATTTACAAAAAAACTTGTAGATCTAAAATAATAAAAAATTCATAACAATAATAAAATGAAATAAAGAGAATTCATACTTGGATCCGATGAGAGATGGAAAGAATGTACCTCTAGACCTCCATAATCCATGAGGGAAAACCAAATGTGGGGGAAAACTATCCACCCAACCAATCCCTTAGTGTCTTCCCCTCAATTGAGAAATTAATATCCCCTGAGCCCCATACCAATAAATCTTATACAGATTGTTCTCTTCCCTTCCCATAATCATACATATCTTGCTCCCAAGATAAGAAGAATGAAAATGCTTCCCCTCCAATCCTCCTCCTTTTTATAGGTTTCTCTCATTTTTCTTTACAACTTGAAATTAGTATATTTTATTAATTTAATTAGCAATTTCCTTTTATTTATTTATTATTGCGCCGAGAGGTGCTCTCCAACCCAGTATGGGGGAGATCCTGTGATGTAACGTGACTAACAATATATAAAATAAATGTAAAAGTTTCATGTTGGCGTATAATACAAAATAATACAATAAAAATTTTAATTATCCGCCTAAATAAATGTCGTCCAGAAAACAACTTAATATGGGGGAGATGTTGTAACGTTAGTTCCTAAAAATATAATAAAGAATAAAAATTTTAATTATCCGCACAAATAAATGTCAGCCAGGAAAACAACCTAATATGGGGAGATGTTGTAAGATTTGTTCCTAACAAAATAAAAAAATAAAAAAACTAAAAAATAAAAAATTATCGCCAAAATAAATGTCCACCAGAAAAAACAACCTAATATGGGGGACATGTTCTAATGTTCATACCTAACAAAACAATAAAAAAATAAAATTTAATTACCTAAAAAAATGTAGGCCAAAAAAACAACCGAATATGGGGAGATGTTGTAATGTTCCTACCAAAGAAAATAATAATAAAAAAAATTTAATTAATTATCCACAAAAAATGGCCTCCTAAACAACCCATGGTTTTATTGTACATGGTTTAGGAGGGCCTTTCAAATTGTTTTAAAACCATGTGCAAGGCCTCTCAAACAACCCATGGTTTTATTGTACATGGTTTACAAGGGCCTCGAAAATGGTTATAAAACCACATGCAAGGCCTCCTAAAGAACCCATGGTTTGATTGATGGTTTAGGAGGGCCTTGCACATGGTTTTAATACCATGTATGGGGGAGATGTTTTGAATACTAATATACTTTAATTTATGCAATACATGAGAATCACATGAGCAGTATATTTTTTTTAACCAAAACGATTAATTTTTTTTATTGATAAAGAATTGATTGGGCCTTCACCCAATTACATCTGCTTTGATAAAATCAATTCCTCACATCCATAACATCTCTTTTCAAAATTAAGGAATAGGATTCATTAAACAAGGACCTTCATTCAAACTTAGCATTCCTGGAGGAAGAAGGAAGCCATGGTTTGCTTTGTAATCTGCCAGCTTTTTCAAATCACGAATAATGTGATAAGAGGTGGCTGAAACACAATCTATCAAAATGAAATGCAGCCTTTGCATGGTCACATTCAAACTTAGGTTATTGAACATTGAATTAGAATTTAAAACTTTTATGATGATTTCAGAGTCTCCAAATATTTGAATGTTTTTATGTCTCGTTGCCTTTGCAAGTTGACATGCTTTTAGAAGTGCATACAATTCTACTTGGTTATTTGTAATTTGTCCTACTCCCCGGCTGAATCTTGTTTCTAACTTTCCCCCTGGATATAAAATCAATCCCCATGCCTTGGATTTTCCCAGATTTCCTTTTGACGCTCCATCAAAGAAGATTGAGACTTTATTCTTCATTTTCCACCATTCTAAAATTTTCTTTTCTGAAAATCTAACCTGCCAAAATGGTTTAATAACTGACTTGCTCGATCCCAACTGAATTTTATCCACTTGAAACGAACCAAGCCATTTATGCTCAGCTTCTAATTTAATCTCATCAAGTTGAGAGTTTCCCACTGCTTCCAAAAGAAATTCCTTATCTTTTGATGCTAGTATTTCTGGTTTTGAAACTTTGCTGTTAAAAATCAAATCATTTCTAGCCAACCAAATTTTCCACCAAATAAATTTTGGAATGGTTTGCCATATTTTCCTCCATTCATGACTGGTTGGGAAAGCACCAGGATACCTTGACTACCATTTTTTTTTAAATGACATGTTCAACATTTAAAGGAGCACAAGAATAAGGCAACCCACGTAAGAAATGTGCCCAAACTTTATGAGAAAAAATGCATCCAACCAAAATATGGGTTGAAGTCCTAGCAGCTTGAAGACAGAAAAAACATTTATATGGTCCTAAGAAATCTCTTTTCAACAAGTTTTCTCCGGTTAAAATTTTCTGGTGCATAAGAGTCCAAGTAAAGAAATTTACTTTTGGAATGCTAGGAAATTTCCAAACCAACTTCCAGAATGATGCGTTGAGTGAACCAGAGGAGGGAAACGAGTCGATATGCATTGAAGACTAAATAATCTTGAATACATTAGCAGCAGAATAAAACCCAGAAGAGCCCCAACCCCACGTGTCCTTACAAGATAAGTGAACGAGATCCATTCTAAACAATTTTTCCATCAACGATTTATGTTGTGCATGTAAAACAAGATGATCACGATTTGACAAATTAGGGAGGGACCACGCGTCCCAATTTCCTTTTCTATCCCATGAACTTATATCAGACAGCCTGAAGACTCCTTTATTGACCAACCAGATCTTAATCTCATTAATAGATATATCAAAATTTAGAGGATTTTTTCCTGTATTATTATCATTCCACACAAAAATCTGTCTTCCATTACCTAGAATTCAATAAAGATGCTGAGTAAAAAATTTGAGACCTTTTCTGCATAAATTCCAAGTAATGGAACCTTTAGGAGTATTTTTCATTTGAATATTTCTTAGAGTTCCTCCATGAAGATATTTTTTCCAGAAAAATTGACTCACCGGATGATTTTTATTAGAGAATAGTTGCCATAGCAATTTTCCACCCATAGCTAGATTAGACAATCCTCAGTATTTGATTTGCAATCCTCCTTCAAGAACGGGTCTTTTTACAACTACCCATTTAACCAGATGCATATGATTCTGATTTCTTTTTCCACCTCTCCAAAGGAATTCTCTGATCAATTTGGATATCTAATCCATAATTGCTTTTGGTGCCAAGAGGAGAGATGATTGGTAAATAGGAAGAGCTGAGAGAAATGACTTGATCTATATAAACTTCCCTGCCTTTGTAAGCTAGTGGTCACTCCATGAGACAATCTTTTCTTTTATCTTGCTAATGATTTCCGTCCAGAGAGAAGGGTTGTTTTGTCCCAAGGTTAATGGAAGACCCAAATATTTAACCTTGTCCCAAGAAGCATATCCTTCAAAACCCAAAATATGAGAAATATTTGCAACTTTTGATTGATCTACATTCCATCTGAACACGACACTCTTACTTTTGTTAATAAGTGCCCCTGAAATAATACAAAATTGATGCATAATTTCTAAAAAATCTCTTGCCATTTTTAATGAAGCGCCTTGCAAAAGCAAAGTATCATCCGCAAAGAGGGAATGGTTAAGAGCTTCAACTCCAACCGCTAAATTTATGCCCAGAATGATCCCAACATTTTTCTTGTTGTTAACATTCTACTTAAAGAATCGGCCATAATAATACACAAAAATGGCAAGAGAGGACAGCCCTGACGAAGACCCCTGGAAGCTTGAAAGAAATTTGTTGGTCTGCCATTTACTAGTGGTGCTATCCAAGGTTTATCAATGCAAGATTTTATCAAATTTATAAAGGCAGGTCTGAATCCAAAAGAATGGAGAACTAAGTAAAGAAAGGAAAGATTTACCCTGTCAAATGCATTTTCCATGTCGAGTTTGATTAGCATGCCCTTCTCCTTCTGAAGAAAGCTGGAATGCATAACTTCCTAAACTTGAATTACATTTTTTAGAATATGTCTCCCTTTTACAAACACTCCTTGAAGAGGAGAAATTAATTTCCCAAGTAGAGGTTTAAGTCTATTAGCTAAGAGTTTAGAGAAGATTTTATAAGAAGCATTGCAAAGTGAAATAAGTATGAATCGATCAAAAGAAGGAGGATTAGCTTCTTTAGGAATTAATGCAAGAAATGTGGAGTTTGTGCAACCACCCACTTTGTATTTTAACTGGAATGATTTTATCATCCGGAGTAAATCTTTCCCGATTGTTGTCCAACAAACTCGATAAAAATGAAAGGGAGAAACCGTCAAGGCCTGGGGCTTTATCCGGCTCCATTGACCAAATAACATCAATAATTTCTTGCTCCAAAAAAGGTTGCATTAACTCATCATTTTCTTCCTCACTGACCATACAAGGAATGTTGGACAAAAATTCAAAGGTTAAATCTAAATCAAAGGAGCCATCTTCCCTATATAGGCTCTGAAAATGAACTTCAGCCACTTGTTTAATTTGAGAAATTCCTTTAAAAGTTTCACCATATAGAGAGGATATTTCTGAAATATGATTTTGGGAAATTTTGACTCTGCACTGCTTGTGGAAAAAAGAGGTATTCATATCTCCAACTTTCATCCAAGTACTACATGACTTCAGTATCCAATATTCTTCTTCTCTCCTAAAAGCTCGAAAAGAATTAAATTGATCTTTTTGCTCATTTTCCAACAAGGAAGGGGTAATTTTAGAGTCTTAAATTTCGAATTGGATCTTCTCCTATTTTTATAGGGCTTCTTTCCTTTCACTGATTGGAACTTTTTGAGTGAGTTTAACCCAGACCTTTAACGCAGCTTTGGTATTTTTGAGCTTCCTCTCCCATACAAATTTCGGCGATCCAACAACTGGAAGGTCCCATGCCATGGTTACAGTGCTCATAAAACCATCTCGCTCTTTCCCTAATGGATTGAACCGAAAGGGGATAAGGCCTAGGTCCTCTTCATCTTTGATCTGCAGCATTATCAGCTTGTGATCTGAAGTAATCTTAGGAAAGATACTGGAGGAAATTATTTTTTTTCCATCAACAAAGAACTCTGAACCAAAAATCGATCCAATCCAGAAGAGATATTTGCTACTCCATATCTGTTATTAGTCCATGTATATATTCCTTTTTTTGGGTTAAAATCAATTAGTTTCCAAGATAGAATGAGATTTTCCACCGTTTTAACCATAGGATCTCTCCCGCATACACCTCCTTTTTTCTATTTAGTGTCCATTGTGATATTTAAATCACCAGCCACGATTATCTTAGAGAAAGAGTTAGCAGCCAAAAATTCTTCCAGACAATTCCAACATTCTCTATTTTCTTGGAGGTTGACAGGCACATAAAGATTAAAAAGAGAAAGTGAATTCTTACTTGGAGTGTGACAAAGTTCTAATAAAATCCAATGTTGCGTTATATGAGAATGTTCCAGAGAGAAATAATTTTCTATCCACAAAGTTGCAATTCCACCAACTGTACCTCTAGCACTCACAGCCTTCCCTACATTCGTTTTTCATTTCTTATTGCTTATGGATACAAGGATATCCTCGTCATCTTTTGTCTCTTGGAGTAGAATAACATCTGGAGAAGCCATTCTTATGAGCTCATTAATAGCTTCCACATTCCATGAATTTCCAAGCCCTCTGCAATTCCAAGAGATGATGTTTATTATTTGACGAAAGGGAGAGGACCTCCTTTAGGAAGGTCTAGCCTTGGTGTTCCTGGCAATTGACATCTCGATTGTAGCTTGACTTCCTTGCATTTTCAAATGTTCTACTTCTTCTTCCTGGACTTTCTTAAGAGATTTGCGTCCTTTTTTTGAGGACCTCTCAATAGAATCTTCATCAGATGAACCAAAATTATCCATGGGTTTCTTGTTTTTTACCATCTCTGCATATTTGGGTGAGTGTCCATCAGCCAGGGAACCCAGTTTTTTCTCAGCTAATTCCTTATTTTCTTCTCGAGTCTGGTCTTGAGATTGGGGAACCTCTCCCTCTTCAAGTATTGAAGGAACTTGTTCTTCAGGAATACTCAGAACTTCGAAGTTGTTTTGTGTTGTTATTTCCTTCATTGTTGCTTCATTTTCCTTTTGTCCGTCCAGTGGGATTACTACCCGACCCAATTTTTGCTCTTTTTCCTTTAGAAATATTGCCTTGCTTTGTTGTACTAGTTTTTTGGACTTGTGTCCATTATTCTCCCTTATCTTCAGGAGCTTCTTCATCAATTTTCTTCTTGCATGATCTGGAAAAGTGCCCATATCCATGACAATGTCTGCACTTAAAAGGAAATTGCTCATAATCAAGCTCTTGCACATGAGACCAATCAGCTACTGTTAGCTTAATCACTTCATGAATCCCTACCTATAGGTCCACTTCAACACATTCAAGAACAAGTATATTATTCTTTTCTTTCATCCCGATCAATGTACTTCCCCAAAGTGTTTCCGATAGCTTCAAGAGACTCTAAATTCCAACAATGAAGAGAAAGATGCAGAAACCTAACCCAGACAAGAATAGCAGAAGGGACATCTTTATTTGGATCAAAGTCCAAAGTCCACTTATTCAGATAAATCCCTTGAGGACCCATGAAATATGGTCTGTTTCAAAAAATTAAATCTCTATCTTCTGAATTTTCAAAAAGAAAAACACAGTATCCTTTACCTATCAGGTTGCTTCGAATTCCTTCTGAGATAAGGGGTTTCTAATTTCTTTGAACCCACCCATCAATAGCCTTTGGAGATGGACAAAGACCAGTAAACTAGACAATAAGACCTTGATATACAATGTTCATGGTTGTACGACATGTTTGTTCCGCAAGAAGATGCACCTAGGGAATATTGTCAAGTTTCTTGACAAAATTCTGTTGGTTCTAGGAGGGATTCCTTTTGCCACTTGTTGCAACCAGTTTCCTAGAAGCAGTGAGTTCAGGAAGAGGGGAGGATCCCCCTCCCACAACCATGGTAGAAACTCACAAAGATAAATACCTTCAGAGGAACATAGAAACTATTTCAAGAAACTCTCAAACTCAGAAGAAATTTAGAGTATCACAAATTCCTCCTCCAAACTCAACTGATACAATGAAAGTCTGCTCCAAAAAGGATAGGATCAGCCACAACACAAGCTAGGTGAGCAAACCAAACCTGTAAAAGCCACCATAGAGTCCAGCAAGATCAAAACGTTGCTCCAAGAACGCATCTAACCAAGGTCAAAACACTGCAATGAATTCAGTTTCAAAACAAAGTCACCAATGCATCCACGATCCTCAGACTGCACGCCAAAACCTGCAGATAAAGGCCAAGCTGGGCGAGAAACAAATCGAGCCACCAAGCCTGGAAAAAAAATTGAATTGTCTTCTTGGAGCGAATTTCCATAGCGTTCTATCAAAGCTTCATTAAAGGGTTTGAACCAGCTCCTGCTACCAGCAACTTTAATTCTATGGAATAACAAGTGTTTTTTCCTTCTTCGGTGTGAAAAAAATAAATCTATCAAAACATGAGTGGGGAAAATTGCTCACATGCACAGTATATTTGAATGCTATAAAGGATAGCATACTAACATTATCCTAGATCCTCACTTGAAGTTATATTTAGGATAGTATTAAAATGTATGTAATCTCGATGTTTGAAACAATTTAATGTTTGCATTTATGATAGTATTGCGAGGTTTTAAATAAGGGTTTTAAAATATGGGACTATGCAATATAACTATTAAAATATAATTTTTTAATTGTTAATAACTTAAAAAAAAATATTTTTAAAAAATGTATTTAAATAAGGTTTTTCAAATCTAATTGAAAATATAGTCAATTTATGGAATAGTATAATATTATAATGTTTAAAAATTTAAATGTTTTAATAATTTAAATAATAAAAATGTTTTTTAAAAAATAAGGTTTTTAAAATATAATTGAAAATAAAGTCAATTTATGGAATAATATAATATTATAATGTATTAAAAAGTTAACATTTTAATAATTATAATTTTTTAATAGTTATAATGTTTTAATCATTTAAATAGTAAAAATATCTTTAATTAAGATTTTTTCCAATTATATTTTAAATAAGTTTTTTTTTAATATAATTGCAAATATAGTTAAATTGAAAAGTGTCGTATTTGAAAATATATTGAATTTCACTAACAGAATCTCATTAACATGTACAGTGTGTTTTTCCTTGCATAGGTTTAAGTGTATGGTGTATTAATATTAATGCATAAATTTCAGTGTAGATTTCATAGCTATATAAATTGCAATGTAGTTGTTAATGCATGGACGCATAGATTTCGGTGTAGATTTCATAGATGCATAAATTTCAATGTAGATGTTAATGCAACATTTTTGATACAGATTTTGGACTAAAAATAGAAGATGTGAATGCATAAGATGCTATGAGACAAACAAGAGAAGAACGAAAAACGAAATTCAGAGCGACAGAGAGCATATCAAGGAAGAAAATCTAATGAAATGGCAACAAAAGAAGGAGAAGAAGAAAGGAAACGAAAAGTAAATCAACAAAAATAATATCAAAAAAGAAAGTTAGATGAAATGACAATAGAAGAATGAGAAGAAGAAAGGAAACAAAATGCAGATCGACAACAAGAATATCGAAAAAAAAAGTTAGATGAATTAGCAGCAGAAGAACGAGAAGAATGAGAAGAACAAAGAAAATGAAACATTGATCAACAGAGAGCATATTGAGAAATAAAGTTGAAGAAATTGGAAGAACAAAGAAATCAAATTGTAGAACAACAAAAAAATCAAAATGTAGAACAACAAAGACAATATTCAACCAATATACCCTTAGAACCAACTGTAGGAGATGCTCAACATGTAATGGTCACAGAGAAACATGATGCTGACATGGTCTAATTTCAAGCAATTCCAATTACTAATATGGTCTAAGTTACAATAGTTCCAATTACTAATATGGCCCAATTTCAAGTAGTTCCAATTTTAGATTTGGTGTCTTTAGAGTTCTTAGTCAAATAAGACGATTTTACGTCAATTTAATTCATGTCAGAATCTGGGGCTAGAAATTCCACAATGTTTCCCTAGTTCTCTTGCAAATGTGATGAAAAGATGTCGGGGTGCAAATTTGGATAAGACACTAGAGGTGGATGAGGTGGTTAAAATGTTAGAAAATATAGATACCAATAAAGGTGGAGGAATGTGTTTCGGCATTTTCAAGCACTGTGGTCCTTAACTTATTTTCCTAGAAACAGGTTAGAAAGGATTAGTATGCATTTACAACAATATCTCGAGTTAAATATTTGGAATGTCTATGATTTCAACCTCCCTTCACATATGATCGATATGAGAAGATGTCCAAACTACCAGGTGTGAAGATAAGAAAAAATGAAGAAGATAGATTGAGAATGATATATGTGTTTTCAACTTAGCATATTCCTTACAATATGATAATCGTCAAATATATATAATTACATAATGATGATCAAACTCTAGTTTTGTGTCACTGCCCACGACTAGAACCATCCTAGATCCAAATCCTAGGATTTATTAAGCGTCGAGAGGGATCAAATCTCTTGAGGTACAAACCTCTTCTCAGATATTGCACTCAAGGAGTTATTCATGGTGATAAGTGTTTCCTTTTTAATTTTAATTTTATCTATATTTTTATTTTTATTTTATTTAAAAGTAACTTTTGGGTTGTTACAATAAATGTGTGAGCTCCATATTCTTAGTAATCCATAGGGTGATTCAGCTTCTTTAGTGCTTATCCACTTATTGTTTCAGTGATGTAAAGATATATTTTGGGATCATGGTGACTCCCTTGCATAGTCTATTGAATAGATCGAGAACCTTTATGTCACTCATTGACAACCATCCTTGCACAGATTACAAATTATTAGGCTGTGAATGTGTATCTCTATGTGGTGGGGGCCTTATGGGATTTGTGAACTTTGATAGCATGATGAGAAAATATATAAGAATACATATTTACCTACCTCGTTCAGTTCCCCAATCCCTTATTAATAAAAGAATATCATGATAGCTAACTACATTGAAGAAGAAACACAATTGATAGTTCACACTTAAACACAAGTTCCACCCACATGATATTATGATCACTTACCAGTGTATTTACAATTGGATGAAACTCTATTATATTAAATGCATAGTTTGTTATAAAATCTAACTTATTCTAGTTCAGATATGAAGTGTTTGAGAGATTCGCTCAGCTATCATCCAACAACTTCTGATAATATTCCACTAAACTAGTCATTTATGAAATGTAAGCCTTGCATTCCAACAATAATTTTGCGGAAGGTGTTTCAAACCCTTAACCTACACTGTGAAGAAGATGAGAATGGAAAGGTAGTCACATGGACTTATTCAACCAAGGAAGAATACATGATATTGTGTTCATGGATAAAGAAATAATTGCCATGGATTGAATATTTGTTTATCCTTTAGATATGTTTTATATATTTTTCATAGTTTTATTCATTTTTCTTGGGTTTTTTTTTAATTAATCATCCAAACCATCTTAATTTTCTCGTTATGGTTTCTCCCTTTAAGAATAACATCTTCTAGCATCATATAGACCATAACTATAACCATCATGAAATAAATTTTGTGTACTTTTGAATCAATCATCCAACCCATCTTAATTTTCTCACTATGGTTTCTCCCTAGTTTCTCCCTTTGAGAATAACATCTCCCTTTGAGAATAACATCTTCTAGCATCATATAAACCATAACCATCATAAGATAAATTTAGTATAGAATATATGACTTTAAAATAATTCCTAAAGTTAGTACTAAAGTAAAAGGTAATACTATGGCATTGCCACAAGGACTTGAACTCCAAAGCTAGTATCTAGATTAATGGATTAAATAATGGATTAAAATACCACGTTCTTAAAATCTTTTAAGTGCTTATATAAATTAAGTGACTATATCAAATAACATATATGCTCAGTAGTATGTTTGTTCTAAAAAATAATAATCATAATAGAGCATATTATAATAAAAAATATTAAACAAAAAACGTGTGAAATAAATAAAAAATAGGCACTCAAGTGTGCATTACAAATATTAAGAAAAAAAGGAAACATCCTTTATGTGAACATACCATGTAGAAACATAACACATAGATATGGTTTGAATCTACACAACAATATAATCAACCCACACAAAAGAGATAAATATGACTTAAATATATTAATGTTGGTACAAGTAAAGTATGAGATTTAGTAGGATGTGACTATAAGGAAACATGTTCCTCTATGCTAGATATTTTAGTAAGATTGTGAGGTGACTCGCATTGATGCTTAGTATTAGATAGATGATGCCTTCTTGCTACTACTTTGTGTTAGATTGGTGAAATGCATTACATATATTAGATTTTACTATACCACAAGTATTTGGCATGTTCCAAGACCAAGAACTTATGCCTTAAAGTTTCTCTAATCTCAATCTTCTTATACCCTATGTCTAAACCCTCAATGCAAACGCCATGCCTACTTTGATGTTCTAAAAAGTATTCTCATGCATATACTCTATTCAAATCCACGTCATACATATTTCATTCTCATGCATTGCATTTTTATAGCGTTCCTTTGCATGAAAATAAGCAATTGTTAGTCTCCATTTTTTAAATAGTTTAGTTTAATAGTGATTTCACAAGTTACACGCTCATATTGTATTTTCTTAATGTCTCTAAATTTTGACTAACAAAACTTTATACATACTAAAATTAATAGTAGTAATAAGAATAATAAAATATTTGTTTGTTCTATACTTTGTATGAAAATTACAATCACATACGATCTTACACAAGAGATACTAGAAAATATGAAACACACAAGAGATATTTAATGAGCCCCAATTTGTATTAATATCGAAATGGTTCTTTGGATGAAACAACCCTGTTCACTTACATCTATAAGGGGAATTCCTCTTAATGAACTAAGATCAAGTTACAATAACTCTTCTTCACATCACATAAGGAGGACTCCATCCTTTATTTATAGAATCACCATACAATACTCAGAACTGAAAACCTAGTGTACCTTCTTTAATGAGGTCCCATTACATTTATTTACTAACTTAGTGGGCCTTATTTAATAATAACATTATAGTGGACCTAGTCCACTTTACATTGAATGGCCTCCACTTATATCGCAACTCCCCCCTAAGACACCCCCCCATTACCCCCTAGGTAGTAGCATAACACTCCACCTACCTTAGGAAGGCCTCGTCCTTCATGCCTTGTCCAATGTTCTATGGGTGAATGTTGACTACCATGTTGAAGTAGGAACACGGGTCCCATGGACTAGTGTGAACCAACATGTTGTTGTTGTCCAACAAACTCCCACATAAGCTTGGGTCCCACATACGAGTGATAATAAACATTTTGAATTATTGAAAGGGGCTGAGCCAAAAACCTGAGGCTAATGTACATGTGATTTATTTGGCACCCCATCCCTGACACTGTAGGCCCACAAAATGTTGACAGCGGTGGAACATATACATAGTATGGTCATTTGGACACAAATAACTCACCAAATGAAATGAATCCTCCCAAGAATAGGAAAATGATGGAGCTCTGGGAAATTCTTTGATTATAGAAGAAGCAAACAATTGTTGTTCTTCACATAAACGAGATGATTCTGCAAAAAGAAGATGGAAATAGTTGTCATCCCAATGATCACAACTATCCATATAACATTCTTCCTAATCAACCTCCAAATCATACCAAGTAGATCATTCTTGATGACACTCATCCCATATTTTATGAATAACCTCTGATTCTGCCATTTGAGCCAAAGACACCTTTATTTGAGCAAGATTCACCATTATTTGAGCAAGATTATCCTTAAACTCTACATGATTCTTCTGGACAGATTGATTTTCCTGTAAAATTTTTGTGAGTAACATTTGTGTCTTCCATGGCATGGGCCCCACTTTACCATGCTTCAATGGAGAGTTAAATTGTTTCCATGGATATAGCATATGAAAGTGTAGCTAAACTATTGCATGTAATATATTAGAGGAAATATCTAAAAATAAACTTTCCAATGGTGTTTGTCTTGCTTAAATATGATAATTTTGTCAAAAGATATGAACTCTACAAGGTCAATGCGACCATCTCACAAAACCATGGAAATTGTGAAGATTTCAAACTATGATATATGCCTCTCGTGGACTCGAATTTGAGTGGTTTCTTTGTGAAATTGTCTAATTTTTTGAGAAAAAATTGGTTCGCAATTAGCTTTTGGAGATTCTGCTAGAAAAAAATAGAGATACATCTGAGTTTTTGGCCCTCTTTTTTCTCTTTTAAAAAAATTGCAAGAAAAATAAAAAAAATATGAAGTTGTGGCCCCATGTAGCTCGCATACCAATTGTTATTTACCCAAATAATAATTTAAATCAAATAATAAAGAAACACAACATATAAGCAATAATCTAAAATAATTATTAATGTGATTATTTTGATGGGAAGTATCTAACCTTGTTCACTTACCTCTTCAAGGGGGATTCCTCCAAATGAGCTAAACTCGCAGTTGCAATATTATTTTTCACGTCACATAGGGAGGACTCCATCCTTATTTACAAAATCATCTCACCTCTTAACCTAGTGGACCTTCTTTAATGGGGTCCTCGTACATTTATTTACTAATTTGGCAAACATTATTTAATAATATAAATATAGTGGACCCAACCCTCTTTACATTAAAATGACTCCACTTCTACTTTAATGGGCCCTACGAAGCCCCCATTACACCCTAGGTAGGTTCATAACACTCAAGCCCCATTAGGATTAAGGAATCATCACCAATGCCTTGTCTAGAGTCACATGGGTGAATGTTGAATGCCATGTTGAAGTAACCCAAGGTCCCATGGAATAGTGTGAACTACCATGCCGATGTCTCCCAACAAATTACCACATATGTATGGATCCCATGTATGAGGTTTAATGGCCATGGTGAAGTAGGTGAAGGGACTCCACTAAAAATGTATGGCTATTGTTCATGTGTTGCAGCTAACACTCCATCCCTAACATTCGATATCCACAAACGTTTGATTGTTTTGCCCAATACATATACCTAGGAGAGGCATATGGATCCAAATAACCCTCCCAAACAAACAAATTTTCTAAGGAGTAGGAAAATGATGGAGCACTAAGGAACTCTTCAAATATAGAAGAAATGGATTATTGTTTTTCCACCCATCAAGGAAAATATTCTTAAAAAAGAATATGGAAATAGTTGTCATCCTAAATATTACAACTATCAATATACCATTCTTCACAATGAGCCTCCAAAGAATACCAGGCATATATTTCTCAGTGATACTCATCCTAGATGTTCTGAATAAACTCATACTCCAACCATTTATCTAAATCAACCTTCATTTGAGCAAGATTTGTCTCAAGTTAAGCATTATGCTTCTAAAGTTTAACATTAATCTCATGGATGGATTCCATATGAGCTTGATCTTCTTGGAGAAATTTGGTAATAATTTGGGTTTCCCGTGACAAGGCCCCCCACTTCTATATGGTTGGAATAATTTCCCTAGATTGAGCACTTCGAGCCCATACTTCTTCCATTTTATTGGTTCCCACTTTGCCATGTTGCAATAGAGGGTGAAATTATTTCTAAGGTTGTAGCATAAGAAAGTATAATTGAAACTATGTATTGTAATATATCAAAAAAACTCTCTAAAAATAAGCCTTAAAATGGCAATGGTCTTGTCATGATATTCTGATAAGTTTTTCCAAAGAGATGATATTTGCAAGTTACATGTGACCATCTCCTCAAACCCTAGAAAATGCACAAATTTCAAAATGTAATATCTCCCTCTCCAAGACACAAAATTAAGTGATTTTTTTTTAAATCACCTAATTTTATGAGAGGAAACCATATCTACTATCATTTTGTAGATATTCTATAGGAATATACTCAAAATTTCATCTAAGTATAGTGTCCCTATTTTCTCTCTTTAAAAAATATGTAAGAAAAGAGAAAAATATTCCAATTTTTTGGCCCCAAGTGGATCTGAGATCCATTGTTATGTACCTTAAATGGAAATTACAATCACATAAGATCATACACTAGAGATACCATAAAATATGAAACGCACAAGAGATATTCAATAATTTCAAATCTATATTAATATGGAAATGTTTCTTTTGATGGGATATTGAACCAACCGTGTTCACTTGCCTTTCTGAGGGGGATTCCTCCCAATGAGTTAATCTCAAGATACAATAATTCTTCTACATAGCACATAAGGAGGACTCCATCCTTATTTATAGAATCACCATACAAAACTAACCTCCTAACCTAGTGGACCTTCTTTAATGAGGTCCCATTACATTTGTTTGCTTAGTGGACCTTATTTAATAATAAAAATATAGTGGACACGGTCCACTTTACATTGAATGGTCTCCATTTCTACTCTAATGGCCCCCCTGGATGCTCCATTACCCCCTAGATATAAAGGCCATAACAATTTCCAAGGTTACGACCTAGCTAGACACCAATTTATTGTATGAAGCCTCCTTATTTGTGGGGCAAGGGCCACCCCTCTACACAACGATTTGACTATTAAAATATATAAAGATCTACATACCCTACCCTCTTTGGATTCAAACCTATGACCTCTATTATTAAAGAGTTGAGAAAATATTTCCTTTATTTTATTCGAGTGCATGTCATGATAATCTCTTTGTAAAGTAAACCATCATAAAAATAAAAAATAAAATAAAACATATATAAGATACAATGATCTACCAATCAACATGATCGAAATAAAACATATATAAGATACAATGATCTAAACATGTTATACAAATTGACGAGAAATTTATACTCAAAACGAGAACTCTAGCCATAAAACTCATATTTTTGTGAAAAAAACACCAAAAAACACCTCCAAATCGAAAAATGGTGCTATCGATAGCACCACTTTTAGGGGGGGGGGGCTAAAAATGTGGACATGAATGAAAACGGTCCTTAATATTATTACAACCTTAAAATCAAGCCCTGAATTGAAAACTAATGCTATCGGTAGCACTCTTTTACAAAAAATGGCATTATTATGTCATTGTATCATAATTTAAAATTGTATTTATTAAATCTCTGAGTAGCACTATATATAACTAGCACTTAGTTAAACAAAAATTATTCAAGATATTATTTCACCACTCTTTCCATATAAAATAAAAGAATTTGCAATATAATTCACAATAAAATTGTATAGTAAACCATAAAATTCATATTTTTGCTTAAAAAACACAAAAAAAAAAACTATGGGTGGTATCAATATAATCGAAACCCTAAATCGACCCATGGATTCAAAAGTGGACCTCCTAAAATAATTGTAAGTTTTGTTCAAGGTTAAAATTTAAAAAAATTCAAAAACAATATTCAAAAAAGTGAAAATTCAAAAATAAAAAATTTAAAAAATGAATCTAGAAAAAAAATTGTAAAAAAAAATCAAAATAAAACATAAATTAAAAAATTTCAAAACATACAAATTAAAAAAATAAATTATCTTAAAAAAATAAAAATAAAAAGTTTTAAAAATTTTGAACTACAAATAAAAAATAAAAAATAAAAAAACTCAAAATAAACTTAATTACTAAAAATTATAATAAATTAAAAAAAACAAAATTTATTAAAAAATAAATAAATAAACAAACAAAATTAAAATTAAAATAACAAAATACAAAAAAATTACAAAACCTACCCCTCTGCGATCCCTCTCCTCTCCCCTCTCCACCAAACACCCTTCCCGCAACCGCGGTTCTTAGAATCGCGCTACCCTTTCCTCCCCCTCTGCTCCACTCCTCGCCTCCCCTCCCCCTTCCTCTATTCCCTCCATCGCCCCCCTCTACCTCGTCCCGCCTCCTCCTCCTCCCCTTGTCACCCCCTTCTCTCCCCTCTGTCCTCCCCCTCCCCACCACCTGGCCCCTGCGCCATTTCCTTTCGAGTCGCGTGATTCTGAGAATCGCGACAATGGAGAGGGGTGGGGAGGGAAGAAGGGAGGGGTGGTGGACGGGAGAGGGGAGGGAGTGGAGGGGGAGGTGGTAGAGGGTTATGTTTTTTTTTTTAATTTTTGTTTTATTTTTTATTTTGATTTTTAAAATTTAAAATTTAAGTTTTAAATTTCGGACGGGAGAGGGGAGGGAGTGGAGGGGGAGGTGGTAGAGGGTTATGTTTTTTTTTTTAATTTTTGTTTTGTTTTATTTGCTTTTTTTTTTAATTTTTGTTTTATTTTTTATTTTGATTTTTAAAATTTAAAATTTAAGTTTTAAAATTTAAAATTAGTTATATTTTTATTTTTATTTTTTTCAAGTTTATTTTGATTTTTTTTTAGATTTTGCTTGTTAATTTTCTTTAAAAAAAATGTTAAAAAAATAATATCATAAAGAATGTTTTTATTTTTATTTTTTATCTTGCAAATTTGTCTATAAAAATGATTAATTTAAGAAAGAAAAAGTTTAAAAAAACCTTATGAAATATATATATACCCTTGTAACTCGCTTCTAAAAATTGATAAAAAATATCGAAAATCTATATTTTTTCATTATAACTAGCTCCTAAATGTATATATTTTTAATAAAATTTGAAAAACACATTTATAAATAAAAATTATAGTTTTTTTATGACCTAGAAATTTCAAAATCACAAAAACATGATTCAAAATGAAAAATTATAGTTTCCTTATCACCAAGAAATTTCAAAATCACATTAAAAAGACTCAAAATGAAAATTGGTTCTACCAGCATACACACTATCTGAAATTGAGATTAAAATTGACAAAAAAAACAATTTCTAATTCTAGTCAAGTTATATAACTTGTTTTACCAATCATAATAAAGATGAATAAAACAATGCAAAGTGAATCGAGTAAATACATCAATACCAATCAAACATAAACTACAAATATTACAGACTACAATACATCAATACCAATGCAAAATATTCATTTTACCACCCTATATCATGATGAAAGTACCAATGGTGTGTTATATTCATTTTACCACCGTATATCATGATGAAAGTACAAAGGGTGTGTTTCCCACCCAAGTGACTAATGAAAGTATAAATGGTGTTCTCCACCCACGTGATTAATGGGATGAGCCATCATAAGTATCATGATGAAAGTACAAAGGGTGTGTTTCCCACCCAAGTGACTAATGAAAGTATAAATGGTGTTCTCCACCGGCGTGGGCTAGCTATGGAGCAAACCTCCCTCCATCGAACGGAGGAGGAGCAAAGTCAACGTTGACTTTGGTCCTCCTCCGTCCGATGGAGGGAGGTTTGCTTCATAGCTAGCTTATTCCTTCTCCACCCACGTGATTAATGGATGAGCCATCATAAGTAGTGGTAAGTTTTCATCCCTTGTTAGTGGTAAGTTTTCATCCCTTGTTAAGCTTTGTATGACCCCCTCCCCTCTGCTCTTCATTTTGGTTATCGAAGGCCTCAGCCTTCTAATCGAGGATGCCAAAAGAAATGGCTTTATCAAAGGTATCAAAATCTCGACTCAACTCTTTCTCACACATCTACTGTTTGTAGATGATGTCATCCTATTTGGTTTGGGTACCTTTGAGGAATGGATTGCTTTCAAAGTTTTATTGGACACCTTTTGTGAAGCCTCCGGGATGAAGATAAATGCAGATAAATCTTGTTTCCTCCACTGTGATTTAGATGCTGCCCTTCTCGGCAGAATTACAGGTCTCCTGCCCTACAGATTTGCACACCTCAATCAGTGGTTCACCTATCGTGGTTATTTTCTGAAACCCTCGAGCTACTTCATTAGAGACTGGCACTGGCTTATTTCTAATTTGAAAAACGTATAAACCACTGGAAAAATAGACTCTTGTCTTTGGGGGGTCGCCTAGTATTGGTTCGTTCTGTTCTCTCTAGCCTTCCGGTTTTCTGGATGGCCTTGTTTCCGATTCCCTCGTCTATATTAGACAAGCTCAGGAATCTGATATTCTATTTTTTGTGGGGGTCCTCCTCAAAGCATAAAAAGTACCATCTTGCTGATTGGCAGCTCTTAGCTCGTCCCTTGGCCCTGGGGGGATGGGGCATCAAACATCTCCCTAGTTTCAGTCTATATTTGCGGATGAAGAATTGTTGTAATGCCCTGAACAGTTCGGGTATTTGGAATTTACTTCTTTCTGCAAAATACTTGAAATATAAGCCCCTGCATTCTTGGTTAAGAGAAAAAAACTTCAGCTCTCGGAATGGCTCACTTATTTGGAATGGCTTTATTAAATCCTTGCCTTGGGTTGGAAAAGGATTAATTTGGCAAGTGGGCAATGGTACTAATATAATCATTGGAGTAGACCCCGTTGTTGGGTTGGAAAACTCCTTTATTCTCCCAGCCGACTTGAGAGAGTACCTGGCAGATTATGGGATTTGCACTCTCGCACAAGCTTGGAATTATACCACCTTTGCTAAAGGATATTGGTTCTCCGCTGAAGAGATAGATCTATGTGATGAGTGGAAATATCATTGGGAGACCTATATCAGAGGCTTGAATTACAATAGAATCAGACTAAAGGACCAGTGCGACACTCTCCTTTGGTCTCACAACAATTATGCTGGCCCGTTAAGTGCTGCAAAAGGTTATGACAGTTTATTCCAATTTAATAATTTAGAGGAACATAACCATGTTTTGGTTTCCCTTTGGGAACTAAAAATTCCGTTAAAATTAATCTGCTTCAGCTGGCTTTTGGTGAACGAAAGGATTTTAACTTGGGACCACCTCCAATCCTGTGGTTTCTTTAGCCCGAGTAGGTGCAATCTATGTGAATGTAGCAGCGAAGATATTGGGCACCTCTTTCTTTTTTTCCCTTTCATGTTGAAGATCTTCTCCTACTTTTCAAACCACTATGGTTTCCATTTACCTTCCTGTAACTCTGTTTGGTACTATCTCGCTCATTGGTTTGAAAACATCTCTCGCTCAGCACCTTATAGATACATTCCTTTGTTTATTTTCTGGTTCATTTGGCTCCTTCGTAATAGTTGTATTTTTGAAAATGGGAAACCTTCTACTGCGGTGCTTATTATTAGAGTTGAGGGCCTTAAAACTCTCTTTCCTGTGCCCCTTTGTCCACAAAAAAGTAGGCAGATCGGTCCTAAACCTCAACATGTCTATCCCAGTGGGTATTTTGATGGGGCTGCTGCTATGAATGTTGGGGGAGCAGGTTTTGTGATCTATATTAGTCAACACCATTTTTTCAACTTCTCTTTGGGGTGTGGAGCCAGCATGAATACTAGGGCAGAATTGTTGGTGCTTTGGGCTATCCTCCGGGTGTGTTATTTGATGGGGCTGCCCATACTTATGATTTTTGGTGACTCGATGGTGGTTATTTCTTGGATCAACCAAATTGTGGCCCTCGATATACCCCATCTGATGCACTGGTGTGATGATATAAAATATATGCTACAATCTGTCCCTCAAGTGTCCTTCAAGCATATCTTTCGGGAGCACAATATGCAGGCAGATGATCTTTCAAAAAAGGCCTTGAAGTTGGATATAGGCTCAGGATACTTCACTGAAACATTGAATGGGATGGTTATTCATGATGGTCTCTTTTCTCTTTTTTAGTTGTTGGTTCACATTTTACAGCATTGGATTGTTAAGCTATGTTCTTTTTATCTCTGTGTGATGTATTGGAAGACTTTCAGCTTGCAGGTCATGCTCCAGAATATATGTTTGAAGTACACATCCGATTCATCAGCATATTCTGACCTGATTTTTCAGGGATGATGAGAAAATTCTGCAATGTTCAGACTTTGTTTTATTTCTTTCTACTGTTTGGGCTGCTTGTTGATTTGGATGTGATTTCCTTTCACTGTCATGAATATGTATCTGTATATGATGTCTTTTGATTCCTATGAATAACAAAGACTGGTATTTTTTCTTCTGAAAAAAAGCTTTGTATGACCCCACCAAAAAAAAATTAGTAATTGTTTAAAAAGGTCTAATAAAAAGATAAAAAGGTGTAATAAAAAGTCGAAGAAAAAAAAAAGGAAGTAAAGTGGTTTTGATCAAGTAAAAAGAGAAATATTTCAAAATCTCTATAATAATTTTAAATACAATCCAATTAATAAATCAACATAAATTTCACGTAATCATACATAGCATAATATGTAATAATGAACAACAATGTCAAGCCTTCTAATATATCCATTAAAAATGACAATATGAAATGGACAACACAATTCACAAGCAAAAGAAGAAGTTAAAGAAGACAATTGCATCTATAGTAAAAATCAATATACATGCTCATTAAAATTTTATCACTTTTAAAGCATTACACATAACTCCAAAATCATATATTTTAGGACATTATTACATAGTAAGACACAACATATCATAATATATATCATATGCAAGCTTTCTAAAATGTAAAACCCTGTAGGATTCAATTGTATCATAGACAAACAAAAATTACCAAAAGTGAACCTATAAGCAAGGCGCCAAAAATTTTATGCATAAAATATCAAATTTGGCAAGCCTTCATTATTAGCTTTAAAATTTTAGACATCCAAAGCCACTCAAAAACATAGGCATACAAATTTGTTAAAGCATGGATGTTAAGATATTTATCCCCATTCAAGTTTCAAAGAGGTAGTTTCCACATTTAAATTTAACTACCAATTACCATAGTTTAAAGCTTAGATTAGCCATGAGATTAGCTACATAATACACTACATCTAAACCACACTTCTTACATAATATGCATCTCTACCCGTTAAAATATAACTCATCCTACTTGCATTAGATGAACAAAAACATTAAAACACCACAAATAGGCATAGTATTCAACATCTATCCTTGATACCCTATGCTCCTCAAAGTATATTTGGCAGTTGCACCTCCAAAAAATATTTAATTGTCCACCCATATTTGCACACTGCTCTAAATTAAGTTTATAATAAAATGCTATTTTACTATCAAGGTACTTCTAAATAATAAATGAATATTTGTCGCTTAACAAACACCAAGCAAATTACTTGAAGAGTAAGAACTAAGTCCCCATATTTCACTCGAAAATGGAGTTATATATGACATCTATTCAACATCAATTCCCATATGATCATTGGACATGGTAGTCAAACCATCACTAATAAAGGATTGTTCCTTCTGCATTTCATGAATATGATTATTCCACTATGTTATCAATACATATATTTTTGTAAAACCAAACCTTGAAAAAATGTTTTCATCTCCACAATCATCACTAGAAATATACAATATTTTACATTTTAAAGTTAAAAAAAAAACTTTTAAAAAATTGAATTGATATTTAATAAAATAGTAAAGTTTTGTGTTTAACAATTACAAAAAGTATATTCTTTTTAGAAGATATTTTGCAACACATACCAACTTATGAAACTTTGACTATGGAGATACCAACTTGGAGATATCTTCTCATACACACTTTAATTTAAATTTAAAATAAATGTTACTCAACCTTATACCACGTTTCTATTGGATTGTAAAATTATGTTGTTAAGGCATTGGTCGACTACATCGGTGCAATTTCCCACCAATCTTATCATTCTTTGGAGTGTCATGATCGAGTCCAGGAAATGGAGGGGAAGAACCACAAATTTATGGATGATATGCAACTTCCTTCAAATAAAGGAAGATAAGTTACGTCAACTCTGACCAAATTCATAGTGAGATTATTATAAATTCCTCTTTTCCACTTCATCACAACTACTTTTCTTCCCAATTTTTCCCTTTCCACGTTTTATTGGACCTTCTGGGGCAATCGCCAGTTTGCTTTCCTTCCCAACAACAGACAAAGCATATATGGTCGTGTTCTTTCTTTTCCAAAAGAAGTATTCTTCCCATGTTGGATTTATTCCTCAACCTACAACACCATGGCTACAACAACTCCATCATAGTACCCCTTTTTAGTTTTTTTAACTGTCCAACAACAACCTAACAGCGTATTATTGCACCTCTTGGGGCAATTGCTAGTAAAATATAAATCAAATATTAACTATTACTTGTTTATGATTAAAGATTAACATAAATCATAACACAATAATTTGTCTTGAAGTGTGTCCAACATGGTCAATTTGACATAAGTGTATGATCCACATCCTAATCCTTTAATGTGCCTAGTAAATAGGAAGGCACTAAGTGAGGTTTTGTTTTTTTGGCCTTCAACAACTTCATACGGTGATCTTCATAGTTCCATATAAATGAATGGTATTCTAATACCATTCACATTCAACAAGGGTAGCCATTGAAATCATTAATGTCTCTATTTAATGAAAAAATAATTACAAACAAGTTTCTACCCATTTGTTTACACCTTAAAGTTAACAATGTGTTTGGAGATGATGGTGTGACATAACATCATGATGATATATTTGTTACAAGGCCAAGTCGTTTCATGGATCTTAGACCAACATGTCCATCCTAATTACTTTTGTATATGTCCACACGCCATCATTATATCCATCCCAAGTTATTGTGTCAATGTCCATATGGTGACATCTAACGATGTAATTACAACGGGCTTACGTTCAAGTCTCAACATTTAGTGTTACTCGGTGTTCTATGATTTTATAGACATAAGACTATAGTGAAATAAGTGACGGGTTCCTAACTTTCAACTTTTTGAAATAAATATACTTATTTATACATAAGTTTATTTATTATTCTTATAGGCATTTAGATATTATTTTAAATTTTGTTTAACTCCTCTGAATAAATATACCTATTTATAGGTATGTGTATTTATTATGTCGATAGGCATTTAAATATTATCTCAGATTTTGTTTAACTTTTTGTAATAAATATACCTATTTATAGGTATGCGTATTTATTATGCTGATAGACATTTAGATATTATATTAGATATTAGACTTGCTTCAGTGGGTCAACAAGATTAACCTAAGTGTAACAAGTGTACAACAAGGATTAATTTCATAGCGGTCGTATCTTGTTATGGTTAAATGTATCTTAATTAATATTTAAATAAGATTCAGTTAAAGGGTGGTTAAAGAAACTAGTAACAATTTGTTTTTGTTTTTTCATATCTGTTTTAGTTTTTTTGTTTATTAAATAGTATTTGTTGTGTGCTTATATTAACTCTACCAATGAATAATGGATTTTGTGCTTATATTAACTCTAACAATGAATAATGGATATAAAATTATATATTTTAGCCTTTGTTTAAAGGCTAGCTATTCTTGTTAAAGTTTAACAATAAAGAAATAAAGAAAAAATATGAGGGAGCACACAATGAGCATATTGATTGCCTATGAAATGTGATTCCTTCTCAATATTAACACAAGTATTTATAAGACTACATAACATCAAAACCACGAGTGAGAAAATACTATGGGTCACTAATTCTAAATAAAGTGAACAAATCAACTACTCAAGCAACCAACTAATTAATGCACTATTTACCATAGTGGACCGTTGAGATTACAATTCTTAACACATCCCCTTAATCTCAACTTTGAAAATATACTCGAGATGTCTACTCGTCTATGTCTCATCTAACCTTACATTTCATTCAAAATACTTCAGATTTACTTTCTTCCTTGATGTGTACTTGGACTGCTTCCTCTTTGTATTATGGATCTTGATGCTAAGTAGGAGCTGTTTCAACATGATTTTCCTGGTTGTCCTCTTTACCTGCACACTGGAATTTTTTGTCAAAAAAAAATATGAATATATTTCATCGCTTCTTATTGACTTCTTCATTTGCTTGTGCCCACATTTACTGCTTCTTTAAAAATGTGGGATGAGAAGAAAATAGAGCTTACTGAAGTTGCTCATCTATTATGGGAGTCTGCTAATATATCTCCCTCAAGCTTCTAGTTTTCTCGTTCTGGAGTGGACTGTATATTGTTGTTTCTTTTGTGCTACTATCAATTGTTTGTTACTCATTCTTAGCAAATGTTGTAGCTTCTATCTGGTTATCAATTGTCACTTGCTCATGTACGTTCATGCTGGATACGCGAGCTGGGCGTGGGTCCCCTGCCCCTTAACCCTGCCCGTTAACCGAATCCATTAACTTGAGTCTCGGAAGTTTTTGAAATTTTCCGGTGGTCATTTAATGTAACCTGTCCTACTGGCCGCACTGGCCGCCCATCCTCTCCGTCGTCATGTCCCGAGCAACTACGCTGAGGCATATCAGTTGAATTGTCGAGCGTGCTGAGGCAGAGAATTGTCCGAGTGAGCTGAGACAAATCAGTTGTATTGTTGCAGCGGATTAGAGGAACCTCCATTGACCATTCTAAGAGCAGCCCAATTCTTTACATAGCTATTGTTGCAGACGATTTCAAAGTAGGCCGCTTGATTGTGGCTGGCGCTAAGACGTGACACCTAGTCCAAGCAATGCAGTCAAACACTTTCCAATATAGGGCACCATCATCTGCGAAATCTCAAAATAGGGCACCATCATCTGCAAAATCTCATACTGCTGTCCCAACTGCTTGTGTTGCAAGAGATCTGGTGCATGCGAAGCCAACCCCGTAGTGCAAAAGCCAGCCATGAAACAATCATCTAACAATTCTCAGTCGGCAAGCTTGAAGCTTCATGATGATGAAGCTAAGCGACTAAAGTATTTGACTTTTGGATCGGATTCGGATGATGATGATGATTCTTTTCCTGCCAAAAATTTTGCTTCTGTTGCAAGAAATCCAGTGCATGAGAAGCCAACCCCCGTAGTGCAAAAGCCCGCCATGAAACAATAATCTAACGATCTTTCGTTGGCAAGCTTGAAGTTTATAGAGGATGAAGCTAACCGACTAATGTATTTAGTTTTTGGACCTGATTCTGATGATGATTCAGACGATGATAGGCAGTTGTGTGATGGGTTTCAGGTCAATAATTTGACAAACTCACTCAACGAAGATTTGCCAGTTGATAGCGACGACTCTGAAGACCATAAGCCTTTAGTATTAAGGTCCAAACCAGATAAATCGAAAACTGGGTATGTAAACATTGAAACGAATTCCAAAAAGAGGCCTTCGGATAGCAGTCTGAGCAAATCTACCAGCCAAAAACCGAGGATATCAGTGGTATTGCCTGCGGCCAAAGTGAAAACAGAAGACGATGTTAGGAAAGACACCGATGAACATAGTAAGGATGCCATTGATGACGTTCCTCTTGCTCAGTGCATGAAGGCTAAAAGCACTCGTCCTTTCCCAAGGGCTTCAGTTGCAAAAGCTCCATTTGCAAAGCCTGAACTAAAAAAGGTTGTCAAAGAAGAGGGTAAGTGGGCAACCTTGGAGCACAATGGAGTAATGTTCCCTCCCCCGTACCGCCCTCATGGAATCAAGATGCTTTACAAGGGGAACATTACTCCATTGTGCTCCAGGAATTTTTGGCAGGAAAAGAATCATCATCATCATCCGAATCAGATCCAAAAGTTAAATACTTTAGTCGCTTAGTTTCATCATCATGAAGCTTCAAGCTTGCAGACTGAGAATTGTTAGATGATTGTTTCATGGCTGGCTTTTGCACTACGGGGGTTGGCTTCGCATGCACCAGATCTCTTGCAACACAAGCAGTTGGGACAGCCGTCTGATATTTTGCAGATGATGGTGCCCTATTTTGAGATTTCGCAGATGATGGTGCCCTATATTGGAAAGTGTTTGACTGCATTGCTTGGACTAGGTGTCACGTCTTAGCGCCAGCCACAATCAAGCGGCCTACTTTGAAATCGTTAACAAACATTAGCTATGTAAAGAATTGGGCTGCTCTTAGAATGGTCAATGGAGGTTCCTCTAATCTGCTGCAACAATACAACTGATTTGTCTCAGCTCACTCGGACAATTCTCTGCCTCAGCACGCTCGACAATTCAACTGATATGCCTCAGCGTAGTTGCTCGGGACATGACGACGGAGAGGATGGGCGGCCAGTGCGGCCAGTAGGACAGGTTACATTAAATGACCACCGGCAAATTTCAAAAACTTCCGAGACTCAAGTTGATGGATTCGGTTAACGGGCAGGGTTAAGGGGCAGGGGACCCACGCCCAGCTCGCGTATCCAGCATGAACGTACATGCTGGATAAGCTCAGCCATCTCTCACATCATTGGACATGACTACATTGATAGGTTTGATTTCAGTGTCATCAACAAACATTACTGGATCAACCTGTGCAAGGCTTACATGATCATTAGCTTCCTCATAAACAATTTTTTTAGCATAAGCATGAGCAAATGTAACCATTATTGGTCTTCTCAAAATGTGGAAGTCAAGGGAATGAAGGAGAACTTGGTCTACCTCTCAACCAAGTATTCTGTTGAAAATGCTTATAGCCTTAATAGTTTCGCCTCCTAACTATGTATAGTTACTAGTTTTGTTAAAAATCATGGCAATTATATCTAAAAACCACAAATGAGTATTTTTTGAGAATATGTTATAACATGAAAACCACAAATTAGTATTTCTTTTTGGGAATATGTTTTGAATACATGTACTAAATATATATATATATATTAAAATTTTAAAAAGTCTAAAACTTATTTAAATACTTATACAGATTCATCTTAAATCTTATCTTAAAAAAAATCAAATTATTTGAAATCTAAAACTTTTACATAATAAAGTATCTCGATGGTATTCAAGGTTTTACCTTTTAGTCAGCAATCGGGTTTCATGGTTTTCATGTGATTACATTACAAAATAAATTCTTTCGATAGTATATACACGTAATTATCAACAAAATCTAGGCATGACGAAGCATGATTCGGGCGCGTTAACGAGGAACGGCCTGTCCAAATATCATATTGCGCTTGATAAAAACAAGTTTAACTAAATATGTAATAACTAATTTAATTTTAAACTTAGAACTTATTTTTTATAACATTTAAATTTAACTCGAAAGCACTTTCCTAAATGCAGACAAGAAGTCTAGTTTCACCTCCTTCGGATAAATTAAAAATTAAAGTTTTCTCTATATTATTTGGAATCTTACATTTCTGATATACATTCCCTAATGATTAAGTTAAAAACAATTATTTTAAAATAAATATTTTGAACAATAAAAAAAATTCGTTAACCATACATTACCTTACCAAAAACACTCACCTTAATAGTCTATAAATATATGTTTAAACATGTCTTTAGCTCATTCCCTTCAACCAAAAAACTTCCCGCATAATTCCTATAACCTATTCCAATTCCATTTGACCAAGAAGTCTCGCTCCGACCATTCTATATACTTTTTGTGCTTATCACAATATTATTTCACCCATCTTGTTGTCATGTCATATAAAAAAAACTCATCAAAATATTATTTCAACCATCTTGATGTCATGTCATAAAAAATAAAAAACTTCTTACAAAAGCACTCATACCATCTTAATGTCATGTCATATAAAAACATAAAGAATTATTGTTTATTTAACAATCAAGAAATGTAATAAAAGTTTTATTAAAATTTAATAAATGGACTTTTATCCAACTTAAATAAATCTATTTTAACTTTTAAGTCATCTTTTTTACTCTGACAATTTTACATAAATTCATAGTGACTTTTCCTCCGATTAGGTTAAGGTTATAAATTAAGAGATATATAATTTGATCAATAATAAGTATTTAGTAGTAGGGTTGAAATTTGATGGGTAAATGATAGTCACTTATATTTTAGACTAATCTTCAAATAAAAAAAGAAATTCTGAAAACTTTTACATGTAATGTGAAAAGCTGCAATCAAGCCTGCAACCGTATTAAATATTTAATATTATAGCTTCAAGGGAAAGAGTTATCTATTGAACTACAGACCATTTAATGCAGCTGCAACAAGCTTGATCATGATAATTGGATCTTGAGCTGCTTGCTACTTGAGATCGAATAGTTATCAAGCCCGAATAGTTATCAAGCCTGCCACAGCATTAAATTCCAAAAACAATTAAATTTAACAATTAACATCTAAACTACCACTGCTCACTACAGCATTAAGTGCTACATTACAAAGTGTATTATTATTCACCACATAATTCCAGTACAGCATTAAGTGCTACATTACAAAGTGTTCTATTATTCACCACATAATTCTTTAGAGTATTGTACTTTCTTGTTGTATATTCGATTCTAACATTTTTTCTCAAAGAACATGAACTTGGAAAAGTGATAGATCTCTTGGAGGCTCTTGAGTTTGTTGCTGTAGTAACAGCTTGCTGTGCAGTCTTGAAAATTTTGTTCCAAATCCAAATCCTGAACTTAATCAACAACTATCAATTGTACGAAGCTATCATATTATTAGAATAGATGTAAACTGACAGAAGCACAAGCCATGCAGCAGACCCCATGACGTAGAGATTTCATACTCTCTATTCTAACATTATATATTAACACGCATATTACTGCACAGACACATCACATTAGAAGGAGTTGTTTATTTAAGGAGTGTTCCTTATTTCGGTGTTGATTTTATACAGAAATGCCGCCTCCAGCTCCCCCTCACACTATGAAGAATTAATATGTTCGCCGGAGTGCTTGACTGTTCCAGCTTTCTTCTTCCTCCCACCTTTTTTCATCTGCCCGCCCTCCTCCTCTTCATCGCTCGACTGCGCAAATGTATAATATATATATATTCACCACGTCGTCATCAACCAAGAAACAAAGGAAACAGACCCAATACAAAACAGAGTTGTCGTAATCAATGAAAGAAGATATTAGTAAGAGACAAACTTACAGAGGTGGAGCCGGAGTTGTCTGTGCTGTGAAACTTTCCTGGCAGTACACCACTGTGTTGTTGTTTCTCAGCTTTCCCTGTGAAAAAATGGCCATTCTCTGCATGCGGAGACTGAGTTGGATAATAAAGAGCAGCCTGAGCTGCCTTATTGTGGGTGGCAGCACCTCCATGCTGAGCAGCAGTTGGATAATGAGGTGCAGCCTGACCCTCCTTCCTGCCGAACATATCGAACAGACTGCGGTTCTGGTTTTGTGGCGCTTGTTCAGCCATAGTAATACTACTCTGAAAAGCTATCAACCACCGACAAATTCAGATATAATTAGATCAGAATTAATGAACAACTAGTGAAAAATCCAGATTTAATGAATTAGAGAAGAGCGTGGGTATTTATAGCTGAGGTGCCGTGTAGAGGTCGTTTTCTTTGTGTTGCTTCTGCGACGCCGCGTGGAAGATAAGTTTTCTGTGGTTACTGTCAAAAGCCTGCAACTTCGTAGGTCGCTTTGGCTACAAGTTACCGGGGTGGTAAAAAGAGGGAGAGATATTTCACTTTGTTCTGATTTTTTTGTGGTGAGTTTTACCGAGGAGCTGCTGTCAATACGATGTTGATAGCTATGCGGTGTAATGTGCCCACTGCTCAGTTGTTGTTGTTGAAGTATCAATCATGTAGAGAGCATAATTTTGTTGTCAAATGGATTATTTAATCATGTTTATAGACAACATAATTTTGTTTTCGATGGATTATGTTAGAAAGCCATTCAAATTACTCATGGATTATTGTATTTAGGGAATTTTTGGAAGATTAGAAAATCTTTGAAGGCTCTCTTTTTATTGTTAATTTGGTTTCTAAATTTTATTAGAATGTTATCTCGTATGTTTTATTATGTATTTTACTTTTTCTTGTGAGAGGTTAGGGAATTTCTTTATGGATTGACAGGTTTTCAGTGTTTTGAATTATGTCATATATATATAAACATCAATATCAAAGAACATGTGTGTCAGGTTTTAAAAAAGCTATGTTTTTATGATATATAAAGATTTAAATAAATTAAAAATTAAATAATGTAAATATTTTTTAAATAAATTAAGATAAGATATAATAATATAGAAGCTTTATTATTAATAAATTGAGTATAAAATCGAATAATATGAAGAATTTGTAAATGAAATAGATAAGATAAAATAATTTAAAGGTTTTATATATAATTAAAATGTTCAATAATATTTTTTTAACTTCCATAACCATCATAACCATTATTTAATGAAAGGTAGATATAAATATACACTCACATCTTCCAGAAATCCAAAAAAATCCTCCATAAAAAAGCAAAATCTTCATCCAAAAAATCTTCCATAAAAAAAACAAAATCTTTCATCATACACTTAACTTCATCCAGCCAATGGAAAAGATCTAAAGACTTCATGTGTGCCTCTCCTTTGACCCAATTAATAATAACTTGGGAGTCTCCCAAGATTTGCAGAGATTGAACAACCAAGAACTTCGCAAAATAAAGTAAACTCTATAATCTCACCACTTCATCAAAGTAATTACCAATCTAACATGAAAAAGAATAAATAAGATAAAATAATTTAAAAATTTTATATATAAATTAAAATGTTAATTTATGAGAAATTAATTGAAAGAAATAAATATTATAATGAATTTGATTTATTTGTAAATGAAGAATAAGCATAATACTGTTTTAAAGTATATTTTAAATAAAAGCTATGTTTTAAATAAAAACTAAAAAGTCAATATGATAAAATAATGATGGGATAAATTAAGTATCGTAAAATGATCAAGTTGAGAGTAAGTTTTTATTCTCACAAGATAAAGTCATATAATGTGGGGTTGAAAATCAAGATGGTAAAATAGATATATTTGCAAAGATTTTAAGGTGTGTTTTAAATAAAAAGGAATTTAAAAGTAAATAATAATAATGATGGGATAAATTAAGTATGGTAAAATGATAAGCTAAGAGTAAGTTTTTATTTCAAGGAGATAAAGTCATGTAATGTGTGGTTGAAAATCAAGATGATGAAATAGATATATTTGAAAGATAGTGAGATAATCATCATGTGTTTATTATATATTTGAAAGATAATGAGATAATCATCATTATAGAAAGTTGTATGATGATAGATTGATCAATTAAATGAAAGAATACTATGCTATTATTAAAATTAAAATTTAAGTTTATAATATTAATATATATGTGTGTTAGGAAAATTCTTTTTAAATGTATGTTAGGAAATTGATTTATGTGTGTGGGTGTTAAGAAATTAATTTGTTAAAAGATATTTTTTTCAAGTTGTTATTGTTATACATAAAATTAATGTAAGTAATTTTTATGAAATTGATAATTATAACTTCAGTTTTGTAGGTGTTAATAGTGATATTCATATTGGAGAAGAAATCCTTGATAATTCTTAATTGCTTATCATCAAAGGGAGACCTTTCCATAGGAACAATATCATCATAAATTTGATTTATTTAAAAAAAATTCATCAAGAAAAACAACTTTTATATATTGGAAAAGTTGTATCAAAATTACATCAAATCCAATGATCTTTTTTTTAACCTTCATAACCAGCATTTAACTAAAGGTAGATATAAACATACAATCACATCTTCCAAAAAGTACATATGCATACATCCAAAAAAAATCTTCCATACCAGGCTTAAAGTAAGCTTCATCACCATGCAATATAACAGTGATTCCAATACAAAAGAGTACCTAACTGAACAAAACCAAGCTTCTGGAGTTTCAAATGGTTCCAGAAGAGAAGAGATTATACTGTATTCTTCCATCCATATTTCCAAATCCAATTTTGAAAGGGTATGAGCTTCCACATTCAGCTCCCTATAAATATGTTGGAAAGATAAAAAAAGAAAAATATTTCATCATAAACTTAATATCATCCAGCCACTCGAAAAGATCCAAAGACTTCACTTGTACCTCCCCTTTGGCCCAATTAATAATAACTTGGGATTCTCCCAAGATTGCAAAGATTGAACATCCAAGAACTTAGCAAAATAAAGTAAACTCCATAATCTCACCACTTCAGCACAGGTGTTTTCCCAACCTTCAGTTAGCCTTTATAGACAAAGTTTGTAACCCACCTAGAACTGAAAAATAAAAAAAATTATTTATTTGAGAAAACATTATGTTAAAATTATTGTAAAGTTTTTATGACCAAGTTGGTCAAGGATGATTGTAGATGAATATTTATTTATTTTAATAGTTAAATAGAAGAGACACCTATCCAAAAGAGACTATTGAAAGAGTGTTCATTGACCCACTAGGAGGAATGAGTAGTTGTAGAAGGCTGGTTGAAAAGTGGTACGACTAGCATTTCACTTTTTAGCTGTTGCAGGAAGCAAAATCCCTAAAATTGTGGTCATGTTCCCTGAGAGGGGGAACTGAGTAGGTGGCTCATTTACTCCAAAACTGACCCAAAGACCTAGGAAATATTATAAATACCATCAAATTGAGCAGGAGGCTCACTACATTCTATTTCCAAGTAAATGAACCTTGTGACTACTACAAAACTGAAAAATCAAGCACACAAGGAATTTGTTGAGGGGATAGCTAAAGTGGAATTTGCTGAGTTAAGTCTGCTACTGAGTGTTAAATTGCAGCAAGTTATGTGTGTGCTATTATCCAGTAATCTTCGTCCTAGTGGTTCAGTGAACAGGATCAGGGGTCCTAAGCAAGTAATCTTGGATGCTTCAGGAGACGGTTGGGTGGAATAGTCTCCTTTGGGTGTTTTTCCCTCTTCTGGAAATTATTCAGGTTCTAACTATTGTTATTTATCTGTGATTCAATTCTATATCTGTATTTTTTTTATTAAGTATGCTTAGTATCTACAGAAGTTTAATGGTAACTGTTTTGTATTACTCTGAAAAAGAAAGCTGAAATTTCTTTCTTATGATGTTACAGTTAGTTTTGGACAATCATTACTTAACGATTTTATATCAAATATTACTATTAGGATAATCTCTAAATTATAAACACTACCTTCTCTTTTCTTTGCTTACTAGTTATTTTACCACTTTCATGCCAAAAGACAAACGCAAAGATGGATTCCCAATCCATACCAAGAAAAACGCAAGAATGGATTCCCATCTAGTTACCGCAAAGCCACTGAACCCCATAGCCACGACGCCACAATGAGGAAAGTGTTGCGGGTACAGGTATTACTGAAGTCGTGGATGCTTTGCATGCATGAAGAGTATCCATACCCTTATGTCGCAACCATGGACGAAGAATCCTACTTGAACACACACCATAGGTCATTACTATACTGCAGTTTATAAGGGAAACAACAATTTTAGAAAAAATACATCAAATCAAGAAGTACTTACCTACATAAGAAACAATGGCGAAGGAGTTTCCCTAATAGTCGGTAGTTGGATTTTAAATTAGAGAGAGAAAGTATTTTCAACTGGCAGTTTCAAAACCATGGTGGAGACATTTCCATCGCATGGAGCATCAAGGAGTATGGAAACAGTCGCGAAACAGTCCAGAACCTATCAAAAGCCTAAATACTCATGTCAAGAACCAGAGCCAAGAAGACATTACTCTCACACTGGCAGAAACCAAGAAATACAGCGCAAAAAGGAGAAACAAGGTAAGTTAAACCTTAGGGTTTAAGATTTGATAGGTCTGCACTCCAGCTGGAGCCTGCACGATCTTCATGTGGTCACTTTAATGTTTTCATGTTGAATTTATTCAACAAGAACCCAAACTCTAATGTTTTTCAAACTATTGATTTAATATTGAAATTTTCACAACTTTTGGCTTGGTGCTAGCTTTAAACTAAGGTAAAATATGTAATTCCCCTTGTAGTTATTTGTATTTCTCCTTGTCCCTTAGGATCCTTGTATGTGGCTTAGTAAGGCAAAGAATCTCCTTGATAGGGTACCTCCAAATTAAATAAAAGAGTCTATGTGTTAGCTCTCAAGCTAAGTAAGACCATAACCCAACCCATTAGCTCATTGAGCGGTTTAACAAATAATCTAGAGCATAATTAACAAGTACACTTTTTATAATTAAAGAAGAAAGATTATGACAATTATGTGTGTTAGATAAATGACTATAAACACTGTTAGAATATAATCCGTTAGGGATTATAATATTGTAAATAAATAAATAGAAATAGTTGGAAGCCGAAAAGGCTGGACAGAAGGTTAAACAAACCATCACATGAATGTATAAATGCATGCTTAGCCATGAATAGAAGAATCAATCGGGAGTTATACCTAACAACTGGTATCAGAGCAGGGATGTCTACCATAACTCCTGCTGCATTTCTGCCCATTCCTGGCATTCTGCTTGCCAGTCCATTGCCAGACTGCTCCATCAGTCTGCGAGTGGAGTCGCATGCAATTTATGCGTTACTCCATCTGCCTGTATTCTCTGCTAGAACATTATTATACCTAACCCTAATTCCTAATTGCACTCCTCAGCCGTTGTGACAGTATTTCTCCAGCGAGTTCCTGGCCTCGACTCTCTTCTTCACATCCTGGTACAAATCACACTAAGATGGGATTTGTACACCTTATTAATTTTTAATTATTTTTTGTGCAAAGTGTAAAGCCATGTATATTCAGCACCGTTTTTAAAAGCGTGGTATATTACCCATTTTGGAGACTGCAGTGTATATTATGCTGGTGGAGACTGCGTAGTATATCTGCCGGTTGGAGCCTGCGTTGATAACTACGTATTGTTGGCATTTGACTATTTTATGGGAATAAGTATTGAATGCATCACCATAATAATAAATTTTAGAGCATTGCTCATGAATTTGGAGGGCTCTTTCCTCAACGCTACAGCAAGTTCAGTTCCCCGCGAGACGTTGTGAACTGCGTTGATCATATTTTGTGCGCTGGAGAGATGATATGCGTTGAGTATATCCGTCCACTGCTACATCCAGTTCGCTGCACAACATTGAGGTTGCGTTAATGCGTTGGAGGAGTCAGTGGGAGAGCTGTGCGTTGATCTGGAGATGCCGGTGCTTTCAGTAACCTATGGAATGCGTTGTGAATTGAATGGTGAAGCTCCTTGAATATTTTGATCCATTTTGATATATTGTGATTTTTTTTGAAGTAAAACCTAATCTCATGTGAAGCATTAAGCTTGCGTTGAAGTAAAGTTTGCAGGCTGTGGAATCCTTTTTTAAGACTGCACGTTGATCATCTAACACTGCGATTTGATCATTTAAGAGCTGTGACTCATATTTTGTGACTGTGATATATAATGTGAGAGATACATCATATATATATCTGCGCTGAAATTGGAGATAATACCTGCGCTGGAGATAATGCTTTTTGCGAACGCATAAACCCTAAATTTACCCTAATTTTTGCGGGCTCCCTTTGCTGTACTGAGACTTGAAGACTGCATAATACCTGAGTGAAGCCTGCGTTGAAAGCTATGTTGAGGCTGCGTTGAAGGCTCACTCCTTTTTCATTTGCGTGGAGACTGTTTGAAGAGACCATCCTGCCTGGATATTGCTGCGAACTAAAGCTGCCTGAGTATATGATGCATTGAAGACTCTGGTGTATATGTTGCGTTGGAGGCTGGTTGGTGGAGAAACGTTACCTCTGGCGCCAATTTTCTGAGCAAACCCTAATTTTCTGAGTAGAGCTGCCTGCGTGGAAGCTTTGAAACTGCGTGAAGGTAATCTCTTGGAGCTGTAATTGTTTGTGACAGTTGACACAAAACCTAATTTTGCCCTAATTTAGTGCTGGAGAGTGCTGCTATTTGTATTTGCTATCTACCGCGAGCTGTAAGTTTGTATGTGCGTTGAGTATATTGGCTGCTGAATGTTGGAATCATTCTAAAATGTTCCTTTGAAAACTAGCACTGTCAGGTGACATGAAAATATTGTTGTAAACAGTTGTAAAGCTTATCATTTTTGAACAACACCATATAAATTGTATTGCTGCTGATTGTAAATCACCTTGGCAGAGACTGTAGACCTGCAAGGTTATTGGTTTTTTTCTATTTCTCTTTGTCATAACAAGTTTATTATTATAAATTACACTTACGGTTGTAAAGATGCACTCTTTGGCATCTAGTATTGGTGCTGCCCTAGCTAGCAAAGACCAATCCAAATACCCTTCCAAGGGTGATTGCAGCAAAAGAGGACAAGGAAGAAGAAATTTCAGAGGCAGAGGGGGCAGAAACAAAAGATCAGACTTGCAGTGCAAGCGTTGCGGAAAGACTGGGCACACTTCAGATCAGTGTTGGGCTTCATGGGAATCCATCAAAAACAAGCATAACCAGAAGAAAGATGACCAAGATGCTAGTAAATTTTCTGATTCTTGTATTGTTGCACATTGTAATCTTGGATTTAATGAAATGACTTCTCTTTCATCTTACAAAGATTGTTGGCTGCTTGATACTAGTGCAACATCACACATGACATTTAGAAAAGATTGTTTTGAAGAACTGAATGAAACAATCGATGGCATAGTGTACTTTGCAGATAAGTCAAGTATTAAACCAAAGGGAATGGGTACCATTCGTCTGAAGATGCCTGGATTCCCTGATTTCTTGTTGAACAACGTTCTCTATCTTCCAGAGTTGGAGAGAAGCCTGCTGTCCATGGTGGAAATTCGACAGCAAGGCCATTCCATCCACATGTTTGATGGAATTGTTGAAATAAGAAAGTCCTCTGAAAACCAAGTCATCA